>SJYC01074277.1:0-18407 GCA_006408675.1 Madoqua kirkii
TATTATTACATATGATGAGATATGAAGTTATTAAAAGTCATTGAGTCAACTCTAAAAATAGCAAAATTCTTTTAAAATGTTTTCTTTTAAACCTAGGAAATGCTTATAGCTGAGCAAAAATATTTTCTGGAGGCTATAGAATTACTTTGGAGAATGCAGTATTAAAAAACTTTAAAATGCTTTTTGGGAAGGAACATTTGCCTTGTCCCCACTAGGGCACCAGTGCAAAGGAACACTGAGTTTCTCTTGACCTTGAGTCAGGCCTACGGGAGCAAAAATCAATATTAAACCATAATGTGGAGAGGGCCAGATGAGGGCATCTATTTTTTCTTTCCCTGCTCTTGTGTTAGAACCTTGATCTAAAACAAGCAAATGCGCTGTTATCTTTATTTTGAAGCTCTCTAGAGATAGGTCTGCAGCCTCTCGCCTCACGGCTAAGTGACCTTTTACTGTCAGAAATCTATCATGTCACTATCATTAATGTTTCTTAATTTAAGAATAATTACTGAACTCTTAAGATTTAAGAGTATTGGTATCAATCCTGGACCTAATAGTTTAGAGAGGATATAAGAGCAGGATTCCCTAGTGGCTCAGATGTAAAGAGTCTGCCCACAATGCAGGAGGCCCAGGTTCAATCACTGGGTCTGGAAGATCCACTGGAAAAGGAAATGGTAACCCACTCCAGTGTTCTTGCCTGGAGAATTCCATGGACAGAAGAGCCTGGCAGGCTGCAGTCCACGAGGTCACAGGAGTCGGGAGATCCCAAGAGACTGAGTGACTACACTTTTTCTTTCAAGACCAGGATAGGAAATTAATATTTTTCTGTACAGCAGAACTGATAATGAATAGAAAAAGAGGCCCATTTTATAATAGAAACAGAAACTTTAACAACCTAAGAGGAAATGTACAGGTTTTATATTGAAGAAAATACTAAAGCTTTGTTGGCAGACTTAAAAGAAGATCTGAATAAATGGCAAGAAATCCTGTATTCCCTAATAGGCAGATTTCTTACTATTACTGATATTGCTACCACTGCTATTATTTGGCTGCACTGCATGCATGTGGGATCTTAGTTCCCTGACCAGGGATTGAACCCATGCCCCCTGCATTGGAAGAGCGGAGTCTTAACCACTGGACCACCAGGGAAGTCCCAAGATTTATTGTTTTAAACTGACTTGCTCTTACAAAATTATACCTATGATTTAATCCCCAGTGAAATCCCATCTATTTTCCTTTTAAAGACGTATGTTTTTTTAGAGCCAGTCTTAGGTTCACAGCAAAATTGAGAGGAAGGCGCAGAGATTTTCTGTATACCCATGCCTCCACTCATTCTTAGCTCCTCATTGTTAGGAATCTTCCATTAGGGAGGTACATTTGTTACAACTGATGAACCTCCGATGATACATCATCATCACCCAAAGTCCACAGTTTATATCAGGGGTCAGTCTTGGTGTTGGGCATTCTGTGGATTTGGCCAAGTATATAATAACATGTACCCACCACTATTTTGGTTTTGACATGTTGATTTGAAAACTCATCTAGAAGTGAAAATGCTTGAGAATAGTCAAGGAGAAATTGCAAGTGTGGGGAAGATAGGGAGAATGGATATATATATATATTAATAAACGCATGGCCAAGTCCCTTCGCTGTTCACCTGAAGCTATCACAACGTTGTTAATTGGCTATTTCCCAATACAAAATAAAAAGTTAAAAAAAATACAGTATGAAAACAATGCAATAATAGACTCTCTCCAGACGTGTTTTTCAGTGAACAAGAACACAATTGTCACTAAAAAAAGTCAGAGGCTGAACCTGGTTCCCGTGCCTGTGTTCTAGCTGTAGGGAGACTAAACAAGTGTCTATTTGGACTTCTTAGCTTCTCTAGGGCAAGGTGAACTTCCTTCCACCAAGATGTACATTGGGGAGGATTCTCAGTCATAGACATTTGCAGGCCCCTTCCACTTCAAAAGCTAACTAACATGGATATCTAGTGCAGCTCACTATAACATAATAGCTTCTGTTTCCACAGAGTGAGTATATGGCATGGCTAGTTTTTTTGGACTTTTTTCCTACTGGTCTCCAAGTTAGAAACCCTAAGTTTTTAAAAGTGATTTATCTGTTTTGGGCTGTGCTGGGTCTTCACTGCTGTGCAGGCTTTTCTCTGGTAGCAGTGAGCAGGGACGACTCCCCAGTTGTGGTGTGTGGCCTTCTTACCACGGTGGCTTCTTATTGCAGAACACGGGCTCTAGGGCACATGGGCTTCCGTAGCTGTGGCACACGGACTCAGAAGTTGTGGCTCCTGGGATCCAGAGCACCAGCTCAATAGTTGTGGGGCATGCTTAGTTTCTCCAAGGCATATGGGATCTTCCCGGATCAGGGATCGAATCCGTGTCTCTTGCATTGGTAGGTGGATAACCACTGAGCCACCAGGTAAGCCCTCTGAAACTTAATTTTAATGAACATCTATAATATAATCCAGTCTCACTGTTGATAGTGGTTTCCCCCTCCCCTTTTAATGCTGGAGATAATGGCATCAATCTAGAAGCATTAGATGGGGAAGGCCTCCTGCCCTCCTAGAAACGACTAATCCCTCTCCCTGTTTGTCCCTTCTGACCTCTGCCAGACTTGAAACCATAGTCTCTTGCCCTGTCCAACTTCCTTTCTCTGTATTGGTGTGGAAGTACTTTCGATTGAGGCAGAAGAGCAGTGTGGTGAACTTTTAATTGTAGTGCTGCCTCTATTAAAATATAGACTGATGAAGGAAAAGTTGCTTAATATGCCAAAAGAATCATTTATTAGGCCTTTCCTTTCTGTTTGATTATTGATGTGTTTTTTTCAGCAGAGGGTCTTAGTTTGAAATAATTAAAAATTTTGACCTTCACCACTTCATCATTAAAACCCAGCTAAATACACTTGTAATTAATAGAGTTAATTAAGGCATTGGATAGTCCTTAAGTTTGTATGTATGCTGAATCTGTGAGCTTTGCCTCTAATCTTTCACTTTGAATTTGTAGTAAAAGGAAGCTGTTTGCCTCTAAAGTTTAAAAGTCATTGATGTGATTGTTAAATGTGGTATTTTAAGCCATTCCAGGCTGCAGTCTGGTTTTCAGTGTACCTTCTAAAAATGCCTGAGTACAAACGATGCTTTGTTTTATCCGGAAAATATGAAGCTGCTTTTGATTATTCTCTGCTGCATTGCCCATTTTTTTGTGGTTGTGGACTATTATTTAGGAATTTAGTACAGTGACTGTCTTGCTGAGCTATGGATATTTGGTATCTTGTTGTTAAGTATCTATAAAAATGTTTCCCAAGCAACAAAATAAGCAGAAATAATTCAGTTCTAAAGGTACTGAGCGACTGAGCTGAACTGAACTGAAAGGTACTGTATTTCTGTTTACCAGAGTGTATAAATAAATTTGTTTTAAAATGTTTGGCTAGGACTTAAACATGGATGAGAACAGGCTGGTTATTAGTAGGAGCGGGACTGCGGTTCCGTCTGGTTTGATGGCTTCCTTCATCAGGTTTTCTGTTTGTTGCCCCTCATCTGTCAACGGGGTCTAGAAAAAGCACAGACTTTGGAATCCGAAGATGCAAATTCAATTCCTAGCTTGTTTACTTCCCTGTTAACTTGACCTTGGACAAATTTCTTTGTTAAGTTATTTCTAGTTAAGTTAACTTGCAGGCATGTTGTCCGGGTTAAATAAGATAATCTGTCTGCAAAAGTGCCTTGCTTGACATCTGGTTTCTGCTAGATGTTCAGTACATCTTTCCTTTGTAGAGACACTGGGTAGTACTTTAAAGAACAAACAAAACCCTTCTAAAACATCATGTTCCTTCCTGCTTGATCTCAGGCAAGAAAATGATGTTCTAGAAGCTTCTTTCCATGATTTCCTCTCTGCAAATACTGATTCTACCATTGACTTTGAATACTAAAGGCTCTTCTGCCATCTTTAGTTAGTTAGTTCAGTCGCTCAGTCGTGTCCAACTCTTTGCCACCCCATGAATGCCAGGCCTCCCTGTCCATCACTAATTCCTGGAGTTCACTCAGACTCCCGTTCATCAAGTCAGTGATGCCATCCAGCCATCTCATCCTCTGTCGTCCCCTTCTCCTCCTGCCCCCAATCCCTCCCAGCATCAGAGTCTTTTCTAATGAGTAAACTCTTCCCATGAGGTGGCCAAAGTATTGGAGTTTCAGCTTTAGCATCAGTCCTTCCAACGAACATCAGGACTGATCTCCTTCAGAATGGACTGGTTGGATCTCCTTGCAGTCCAAGGGACTCTCAAGAGTCTTCTACAACAACACAGTTCAAAAGCATCGATTCTTCAGCACTCAGCTTTCTTCACAGTCCAACTCTCCCATCCATACATGACCACTGGTAAAACCATAACCTTGACTAGACGGACCTTAGTTGGCAAAGTAATGTCTCTGCTTTTTAATATGCTATCTAGGTTGGTCATAACTTTCCTTCCAAGGAGTAAGCATCTTTTAATTTCATGGCCATCTGCAGTGATTTTGGAGCCCCCCCCCCAAAAAATAAAGTTTGACACTGTTTTCACTGTTTGCCCATCTATTTCCCATGAAGTGATGGGACCAGATGCCATGTTCTCAGTTTTCTGAATGTTGAGCTTTAAGCCAACTTTTTCACTGTCCTCTTTCACTTTCATCAAGAGGTTCTTTAGTTCCTCTTCACTTTCTGCCATAAGGGTGGCGTCATCTGCATATCTGAAGTTATTGGTATTTCTCCCAGCAATCTTGATTCCAGCTTGTGCTTCTTCCAGTCCAGCGTTTCTCATGATGTACTCTGCATAGAAGTTAAATAAGCAGGGTGACAATATACAGCCTTGACGTACTCCTTTTCCTATTTGGAACCAGTCTGTTATTCCATGTCTAGTTCTAACTGTTGCTTCCTGACCTGCATACAGGTTTCTCAAGAGGCAGGTCAAGTGGTCTGGTATTCCCATCTCTTTCAGAATTTTCCACAGTTTATTGTGATCCACACAGTCCAAGGCTTTGGCATAATCAGTAAAGCAGAAATAGATGTTTTTCTGGAACTCTCTTGCTTTTTCGATGATCCAGCAGATGTTGGCAATTTGACCTCTGGTTCCTCTGCCTTTTCTAAAACCAGCTTGAACATCTGGAAGTTCACAGTTCACATACTGCTGAATCCTGGCTTGGAGAATTTTGAGCATTTCTTTACTAGCGTGTGAGATGAGTGCAATTGTGTGGTAATTTGAGCATTCTGTGACATTACCTTTCTTTGGGATTGGGATTTTTATTCCAGTCCATCTAGTCAAGGCTATCGTTTTTCCAGTGGTCATGTATGGATGTGAGAGTTAGAGTATAAAGAAAGCTGAGTGCTGAAGAATCGATGCTTTTGAACTGTGGTGTTGGAGAAGACTCTTGAGAGTCTCTTGGACTGCAAGGAGATCCAGTCCATCCTAAAGGAGATTAGTCCTTGGTGTTCATTGGAAGGACCTTTTAGCCTTCCCCTTTTGATAAGGCTGGGGCTGCTCTGAGTCATTTGTCTGTTGTATGGTGATTTATACTTTGGAAATAACTCATTTTACCTTTTAGCCTATATCATGTCACTTGCATTTTATGTTTTTTCTTTGTGAAGTTAAACTGAGAGGCTTTCCCCCTTGCTAGAGAAATTTCAGGAGTTAGCAGGCAGCTTTAAGAATAGATTTATTTTTTTCTTAAAAATATTTATTTAATTGGCTGTGCCAGGTCTTAGTTATGGCATGTGAACTCTTAGCTGTAACTTGTGAGATCTGGTTCCCTGACCAAGGATGAACCCAACCTCTGCATTGGAGCTCAGAGTCTTGGCCATTGGACCACCAGGCAAGTTCCAGGAATAGATTTCAAAGTACAATTTTTGTCAGTTTGCTGAGATATTTCACTTCAGCATATCCTTAATTAGTGAAAGTCTTATATCTGGAAGGCTCTATGTATTTCCCTGTATGTAGCTTCCCTGTATGTTTTAGGGTTAGGGTTATCAATAACCTCAGATATGCAAGTGACACCACCCTTATGGCAGAAGAACTTCTTGATGAAAGTGAAATAGGAGAGTGAAAAAGTTGGCTTAAAGCTCAGCCTTCAGGAAACAAAGATCATGGCATCCGGTCTTTTGCTGAGATATTTCACTTCAGCATATCCTTAATTAGTGAAAGTCTTATATCTGGAAGGCTCTATGTATTTCCCTGTATGTAGCTTCCCTGTATGTTTTAGGGTTAGGGTTATCAATAACCTCAGATATGCAAGTGACACCACCCTTATGGCAGAAGAACTTCTTGATGAAAGTGAAATAGGAGAGTGAAAAAGTTGGCTTAAAGCTCAGCCTTCAGGAAACAAAGATCATGGCATCCGGTCCTATCACTTCATGGCAAATAGATGGGGAAACAGTGGAAAGAGTGGCTAACTTTTTGGGGGGCTCCAAAATCACTGCAGATGGTGACTGCAGCCGTGAAATTAAAGGATGTTTGCTCCTTGGAAGGAAAGTTATGACCAACCTAAACAGCATATTAAAAAACAGAGACTTTACTTTGCCAACAAAGGGCCGTCTAGTGTTTTTCCGGTAGTCATGTATGGATGTGAGAGTTGGACTATAAAGAAAGCTGAGTGCCAAATAATTGATGCTTTTGAACTGTGATGTTGGAGGAGATTGAGGGCAGGAGGAGACGGGGACGACAGAGGATGGGATGGTTTGATGGCATCACTGACTCAATGGACATGAGTTTGGGTAAGCTCTGGGAGTTGGTGATGGACAGGGAGGCCTGGTGTTCTGTGGTCCATGGGATTGCAGAGTCGGACAGGACTGAGCGACTGAACTTACTGACTGACTGACACTAAATTTTTTCTCTTAAGGGAATTAGGGCTTTGACCTTAAACTTGTCTTGCAGTTTTTGGGTGGCAATGAGGCTAAGCAGTTGAGTTGCCCTAGCCCAGGTATAGAGCATTAAACTGAGAAGCTCTTATTCATATCTGAAATCACTGAGTTGAAAAGTAGGATCTGGGTCTGTCTCTCACCTCTCCTTCGCTCTTTTGTGGCCAGCTAGTTACAACACATCAGCCGTCTGTAGTGCCAGTGTAGAACCAGAGATTCCTGTCTATGTTCTGATGACCACAGCACTGTCATGCAGATCAAGATGAAACAAGATTTCAGAGCTGATTTTTATTTCTTCGCTTTCAAAAGTTTGTGTCAGAGAATTGCCCATTTTTAAGGGAGTTAGGAGGGCTTTCCTTGTGGCTCAGATGGTAAAGAATCTGCCTGCAGTGCAGGAGACCCGGATTTGATCCCTGGGTTGGGAAGATCCCTGAAGGAGGCCGTGGCCACCCACTCCAGTATTCTTGCCTGGAGAATCCAATGGACAGAGGAGCCTGGTGGGCTACAGTTAGTGGGGTTGCAAAGAGTCGGACACGCTTGAATGACTGAGAACAATGGAGTTTGGAAGCATCATTCTGCTACATTTGGTACATGACGACATTCTTTGTGCCCAGAGGCTCTCCCAGAGCACAGACTACTCAGTAATAATAATGGCTGTAGGTATAGACATGCACATAGGTGCCTATAATGGTTTGGACAGTTGTCTGGATTTTTTATAGACCATGGAACTGGCTGGTAGCAGAGGTTAAGAGGGTGCACACTTCTGGCTGAGGATGGAGGGGAGCCACCTGTGTACTGCTGACTTCCTGATGGTCTTACTCTTAATCAATTCTCAAAATCAAGCAATTTGTATGTTAATGCCTCGTAGCTTTGTGAGGGCTTGTTTGTCCCCCACCTCACAGGCCCTCTCTAAGCAAGATTTTCTTGATAACTTTAAAGTTACGTATAAAAGTTTTTTCCAAGTACCAGATTTTAAAAATACTTTGACTTGTGATGTTAAATTTTCTTGTTGTCTTAGTTCGGGCAGCCATAGCATAATACCTTTCATACAGTTCATAAGGTTCTCCTGCCAAGTATACTGGGGTGGTTTGCCATTCCCTCCTCCAGTGGGCCATGTTTTGTCAGAACTCTCTGCTATGACCCATCCGTCTTGGCTGCCCCTACATGGAATGGCTCATAGCTTCACTGAGTTACACAAGCTCCTTTGTCACAGCAAGCAGTGATCCGTGAAGGGATGACAGATTTCCTCTTCTGGGCTCAAAACTCATTGCAGATGGTGACTGCAGCCATGAAATCAGAAGATAGTGGGTTCTTGGCAAGACAATTATGACAAACCTAGACAACGTGTTGAAAAGCAGAGACATTACCAACAAAGGTCCATAAGTCAAGGCTATGGTCTTCCCAGTGATCATGTACAGTTGTGAGAGCTCACCTGTGAAGAAGGCAGAGTGTCAGTGAAATTGATGCCTTAGAACTCTGGTGCTGGAAAAGACTCCTGAGAGTCCGCTGGACAATAGGAGATCAAACTAGTTAATCTTAAGGGAGATCAACCCTGAATACTCACTGGAAGGACTTATGCTAAACCTGCAGCTTCAGTGCTTTGGTTTTCTGATGTGAAGAGCCAACTCTTTGGAAAAGTCCCTATGCTGGGAAAGATTGAGGGCAGGAGGAGAAGAGGGCACCAGAGGATGAGATGGCTGGATGGCATCACCGATGCAATGGACAGGAACTTGGGCATACTTCGGGAGATGGTAAGGGACAGGGAGCCCTGGTGCACTGCAGTCCATGGTGTTGCAAAGAGTCAGACGCGACTGGGTGACTGAACAGCCACAACACAACACCAAAGACTGTGTGGCTTAAACAACAGTTTTTTTCCCTCACAATTCTAGAGGCTAAAAATCTGAGCTCAAGGTACCAGCATCATCAGGTTCTGGTTGAAGGTCCTCTTTCTGGCTTGCAGATGGTGCCTTATATGTGCATCCTCACGCTATTAAAGACAAAGTTCTCTAGTGTCCCCTCTTATAAGGATGTAACTTTCATTATAAGGGCCCCACATCATGACCTCATTTAAACTTAATTATCTTGCTAAGGCCTTTTCTCTAAATGCCATCAATGCTGGGAGTTAGGGCTTCAGCATGTGGATTTGGGAGAACACTGTTCAGCCCATAACACTTGTCTTTATTGTTCTGATTATCAGTGTAAACACAGTACTTCATTTATTGTAAAACACACCATTATTTTGGGTACTACTAAGGAAGAAAGAACTATCAATTTATTGACATACTTTATTACTTAAAATGTTATACTTGAGATTTCCTTTCTTTAGAAAGATACTTTACATATATCAATCTTTTTTATAAAATAAGAGGAGAATGAGATAAATTGGTTAAGGTATTTCAAATTTATATTCAGAACCTGATTCTTCTAAATCATTTTTTTTCACCTAGTTGTCAGTATTCATTTTTCTCCATATGACATCATATCTCCACAAGAGCATTGATGCTGCAGCATATTTTGAGTCTTTTTTACTGTTTTTTTTTTCCCAGGACTTTCTTCCCAGTGGCAGACATTGATTCTATGAGTTTGATTTCATTCTCTCATGATCTCAAAAGGAGGTTTTAATGGAAGGCTTTCAGATAAAATCCAGGGCTCTTATTCCTTCCACAGTGGACTTTAAATAGTCTGTTGACTGAAACCTGGAGGTTATAATTGTCCAGTCACTCTACCAGATGTAATGACGTAGGTTTGCACAGTCAGGGCCCACCATGTTATAACCATTCCCTGGCTGATAGCAATTTTAAGATGCCATCAACTATTATATCCATTTTGGTTTTGGAAAAGTTAAAGTGAGAATAAACTTGGGCCTTTAAATCAATGTCCAGTATAGCATATGCTCATTGTAGAAAATTTGGAAAATACTGATGAAAAATACCCTGCTTTTTTCCATTATTCTTATGTTTTGCTCTATCCTTGTCAATGTCACCAGTCTTGGAAAATGTCTAATATTTTATTATATCGATATCCCATGGTCTTGTTTGGGTGCATTTTGTTTACATATTTCTTTCATTTATTAAAACCCTCTGGAATAATGCATATCTTGGTAGAAATCTCTGATTATTTTAGTAGAATGTTTCTAAACAAGGATTAATAGTGAAAAGAAATGAACTTTTCAGAGGCTAATGGGTCAGTTCAGTTCAGTCGCTCACTTGTGTCTAACTCTTTGCTACCCAGTGGACTACAGCATGCCAGGCCTGCCTGTCCATCACCAACTCCCAGAGTTTACTCAAACTCATGTCCATTGAGTTGGTAATGCCATACAGCCATCTCATATTCGGTCGTCCCCTTCTCCTCTCGCCTTCAATTTTCCCCATCATCAGGGTCTTTTCCATTGAGTCAGCTCTTCGCATCAGGTGGGCAAAGTACTGGAGTTTCAGCTTTAGCATCATTCCTTCCAAAGAAATCCCAGGGCTGATCTCCTTCAGAATGGACTGGTTGGATCTCCTTGCAGTCCAAGGGACTCTCAAGAGTCTTCTCCAACACCACACTTCAAAAGCATCAATTCTTCAGCGCTCAGCCTTCTTCACAGTCCAATTCTCACATCCATACATGACCACTGGAAAAACCATAGCTTTGACTAGACGGACCTTTGTTGGCAAAGTAATGTCTCTGCTTTTTAATATGCTGTCTAGGTTGGTCCTAACTTTTCTTCCAAGGAGTAAGTGTCATGGGCTCATGGTATCTCTCGTAAATTGTTCTTCAGAAAGAAGGACTGTTTTGCTCACCACCTGTGTGAGCAGTGTGTGTGTGCCTGCTCGCGTGGCTCTTTCTAGTACTGGGTATTTGCTTTTTATTTCCTAGTACATGTTTTCTGTTGGGAATGTGAGAGACTCTTTAGTTAGATTCTTTGCTTTTCCAGATGTGGCCTGTGATGTGTAGTAGTGGGATTTCCTTATAAAGTTACTTGTAGGGGAATTTTGCTTGAAGTTGCTGAAAGTCACATTGCTTGTCTTTGATGGATGAAAGTGTCTCCTCCATTATTAAAAATTTCATGTTTGTGATGAAGCTAGAGAACTGCTGGTCTGATTGACTTATATTTAAGAAATTTATAGAGAAACCAAAATAAAGACATAAAACCAAGACAAATGGGTCATCAGGTTTTTCCGTGGTACCTGTGTACACAGTCAGCACGTCTAAGTGCTTCCTGTTCCCTGGATGTGCCGGGAGCCCAAGTCCTGTGAGTTCCTGAAAGCAGGCAGGGATAGTTGCAGGTAGGTGAGCATCTCCTTAGTAAGACTTTGTCCATGGCTCATGTTCTTGGGTTATTATGCACAAGGATTCTTATTTGGTTGCGCTGGGTCTCAGTTGTGGCATATGGGATCTGACTAGGAATTGGATCCAGTCCCCCTGCAGTGGGGACACTGAATCTTAGCCACTGGACCACCAGGGAGGTCCCCAGAGATTCTTTTTTAAACCAAGGTAATGAAGTGAAAGGTTTTAAATATAGGAGGATCTTAGAAATTGAATTCAGTGTCTTCAGTTTTTGAGAAATAAATTGGAAAACTTTGAGCAGCTATCCAAGGTCACATAACTGGTTAAGCAAAGATGGGCTCCAGGTATAGTTTTTGATTCCAGACTAGTTCAGTTTCTGCTATGTCTCTGGCTTATTTTTATCTCTGGTGCTGAGTAAATATAAAGAAAAACACATCCTCAAGATAGACGGTGGTAAATTATAATTTCTCTCTCCAGGGATGTTTCTCCCCCTTCTTGAAGTGTTTCCCCTTCCTTCCCCAGGTTTATTTCACATTCTTACGTGGTCTTAATCTAGATTTAATAGCACTGTGATATCTTTCTTTTTCTATATCTGAAAGCCCATTTCTGCTTAACGTCCTTGAGATGGTTATAACTTCACCTTTTTTTTGTAAAGTCACTCAAACACCATGAATGTACTGTTTAATATACAATCATTAAAAAAAACTATACAATGGTTTTAAAAGTAAAGATACCTGCCAGTTGTTTTCTGCTTCCCTTTTTGTTCCCAAAAGGAATGTTAACAGTTTTTTAAATCTTTCTAGATATTTTCTATGCATGTACGTGTGTAGGCATGCATATATGTACATATACATAGAGATACATCTTTAAGAAAACCTACACAGACTTCATAGTGTGTTTTATTCTGTAAATTACAGTGTTGACTGAATTTCTAGACAAATTTTTGTATCAGCACACACTAATATATAGACTTTAAAAAATTGCTCAGTATTACATTGGACAAATATTCTGTAACTTGTTTCATTATTTTCCCATTGATGGTTTTATCTTTTTTTGTTGTTGTCATTACAGTCAATGCTAGAATAAATCTCACTGTGCCTCACTCCCTGTCCTTTCATAAAAATAGTTGTAAGAAAAACTGTTGATTAACAAGTTCATTTTATAATTTTTCTAAATTTTGTCAAATTGCCCTTCAAAAATGTGAAAATTTAAATCAAAAATTAAATTTACAGTTCCACCTTCAATATGTGAGAATGATTATAACCTCTGCTGATAAGCATCTGAATAAACAAATGAACAACTTAATCTCTTCCAGTAAGCATTAATTTTGCAATTCTTTAGAATGAATCAAACACATCTAAATATGTCTGTGAGCCGTTTGAATCCATATTGCCTGGATTTGATAGCCTGGCTCCATAGTTTACTAGCTGCGTGAATTTGAGCAAATTAACTAAACTTTCTGTGCCTCATGGGTTACTTATGAGGATTACATGAGTTAATATTTATAAACTACTTGAATCCATGCTTGGCAAATAGTATATAACTATTTGACAACAAAATTTGCATTTCTTTCTCTTTCTTGCCTGTTCATTTACCTGATTTTCTGTTGAGTTCAATAGGTGTTTTAATATTTTGGTAAGTGGTGTTAACCATTGATGGTTTAGTAGCCAGAGTTCTAAGCAAGTGAAACATGTCATGTTTAATTTTGAATTATAAAACTTAAAAAGATTCATCTAACTCAGACTCCATTTTTGACAGGATTAAGGGAAGGATTTTGTTTTAATTCTGTAAGTTCAGTATTGAAAACTGACTGGAGTTATAAGTCATTATTTCAGGGAGATCAGCTTTCTTTCCCTGCTTCATGTGAGAGTTTTGATGCTGCTAATCTGATTAAATCTCTTAGAACTATGTCCTTAGCTCTAAGAGTCTGGAGATTAGAAACTGTGGTTTCCACCCCCACCCCCTGACCCCACTATCCATTAAACTGTTACCATGGTTATTGGGCTCCCACACAGTACCTCAGGTCTCTTCTGATTTATGGAAGCCGCATCTTAAAGATGGATGAGCACAGGTTTGGCTTCAGGAAGCTTCGGTGAGAGTTCCAGTTTGAATGTACCTGCTAGTTCTCTTGGAACAAATTGCTTTGTTTTTCTGAACCTCAGTTCTCTTGCCTTTAAAATGAAGGTAAAAATCTCTATCGGTGTCATAGAATACTTACGAAAGTCAAATGAAATGATTTTTTTAAAAACAGGCATCATGATGATGAAGGACATTTGTTTTGCTTTCACATTTGTTTCTGGTTTTGGAAAATGCCTATTAAGCAAGGAAATAAAATATACAGATATTTAAATTTATATAATGATTTTTTTTTGATACTCAGATGTTGTGAGAGAGTAGTGAGATATTTTTCATCTTCAATATTGAAAAAAACTAGGAAGTGAACCCCCTGGGGTAAAGTATGGCAGTACTAATAAAGGTTGCTTTTTGAATGTTCAACTGTGTATTAGACAGTGTGACAAACTCCTATAAACAGTAACTTATCAGTAGAGATAAAATAACTAGGTTAAGACTGCACAGTTGTTAAGTGAAGGAGCTAGGATTTGAATCCAGTTTGTCTCCAAAACTTTATGTTCAGTACAGTATAGGAGCCGGTTGCATAGGTTCAGCTCCCAGGTCAAGTTGCTTAACCTCACTGCTTACATTTTTGTATCTGTAAAATGGGCGCGATTACAGCATCCACCTCAGAGGGTTGTTGATCATCCTGAGGATTCGGTGAGTTAAGTTCTTGGAACAGTGTCTGGACCACTATAAGCATTTTACAAATGGTGGCTCTTATTATAATTTATGGTAGTTTCTATACACTTCTGGCTTCTTTGTTTCTGCCCCTTGACTCTCTCTTTTTGGCGTTAGTAAACAGTGGCATCTCAGATTATTTTTGTCTTGTCCATTCCCTTATCTGTGTGGCAGACGTGCCCTGGCCATTCCATCTGGTGCAGGAGGAGAGAGCTGTCTAGCAGGCCTGGCCCTGGTGGAGTGCTCTGGGTCAGTTGCTGCAAACGGCTGGGATGGCATGTGTTTGCAAGGAGGGAGAAGGGGGAGGAATGTGAGATCTGAACAGCAAGAATCTGCCACCAGCATTCTACGAAGAGAATCTGTGTGCTTTCTAAGGGTTCTACCTAAGAGATTGCGTATTCTCCTCAGATTTGGCAGAGGAGGCCCTAGTGTGGGGATTTCTAAACCTGGGTAGTTCATTGAGGGCACTTGTGATTCAAATTCCCACCAGACCTAGTCAATCACTCACCAGCAGTGGGACCCAAGCTTCTGTAATGTGTTTTAAATGGTCTGTGAGTGCTCACCCAGGCTTGGGAGCCACTGGCATGCCATTGTTCCTGTGTCTCTGCAGAGCCAGCCCCAGCCAGCCGTGGCAGAAGTATGTGTTTGTGACTTTGAAAATTCCCAGGAAAAGGAGCTCCTCCATTATCTAGCAAACTGGTCCTGGCAGCCCTATAAAAATGAATTTGAAATATAGATATACAAACAGATGAGTGAAAGGATTCCATTACAGAAATAACAAGGGATGGGATTTGATCAAAGTAATTTGTCAGTATGGTCCTTGTGTTTATGCCAGTTGCTCATCAACACTTGCTTATTCTCATACTTGCAGGTTAGATATACAAAACTGAATAGCATTGAATATAATTTTGATGTTGAATTATTTTTAATTGAATTATGGTTGATTTATAATGTGTTAATTTCTATAGTACATATTAATGTATATATACATTCTTTTTTATCTTCTTTTCCATTATGGTTTATCCCAGGATAGACAGATATTTATTTGAATTGATTGTTATAGTTGATTTACAATGTTGTGTTCATTTTTCACGCAGCTTTATCAAAATTGTTAGAAAACTGTCTCCCCCCTCCAAGTGATACTCAGAGAATGAATGAAGTGAATAATGCAAGTTCCATTTTATGTCTGAGAAATCATGATTAGAGTGGAATGTTAATATGGTTAGCTGTGGTGAGACAATATTGACATTGTTGCTAAGATATTTTACCAGACATGTCATTGAGGCTGCTGCTTCAAAAACTGAGCAATGCTTTTTTCTCTTTCTTTTTTCTTTTTTGTCGTGGTTTTGGTGATGGTGCTAATGATGCAGCAGGAAGACAGCAAGTAAAATGACAGAGGCAGAGAGTGAAAAGTCATCTCATCCTCTCCCCTGTTCCCTGAGCCCCAGTACAGGCCTGAAAGGGATCTTGATAAATAGCCACACGCACGCAATTGATTTATTCTGCTGCTTTCTAGAATTTGTACTGAGTTGGTTGCACTGCATTTTTAATCTGTTTGTGGGGGAGAAAATTTAAATGCTGCCTGGAAACTTTGAGGCATTTTCCCCCAAATGTTATAGATC
Source organism: Madoqua kirkii (assembly GCA_006408675.1). Lineage (NCBI taxonomy): Eukaryota > Metazoa > Chordata > Mammalia > Artiodactyla > Bovidae > Madoqua > Madoqua kirkii. The sequence goes on from SJYC01074277.1 coordinate 15,569, forward strand.
CCACTTTCCTTGTAAGGAGCTGAAGCAGGATGCATGGTACCGCTCTCTCTACTCGCCCTTGCTCTTGTAACGAGGGCTGTTGGCAGACAGCTCTGCTGACAGGGGACTGCTGGGGTTTGGATTTGAGTAGTTAGTGAGGGGGTGGTGTACTGGTTATGGTATTGTTGTAAAAGTCTTTTCCCCTCCACTTATTTTTCCACCTCCAAAATGTCAGCATGTCCAATCTGACAGAATGTTCCTGATGATTATCATTCAGAGAAACATGACTTGCTAAACTGTCAGTGGATGATAGTCAGAATTTCTTAACCACTCAACAGCGCTCCACACTCCGTCTGCAGCTTGGTCGGGGTATCTGCATGGGTTGGGGAGGCAGGCCAGGGCAATGCTGTGACTGAGGATTCTGTGTGTTCACATCTGGATCTGCCACTTACAGACAACCTGCTTAGCCTCCCTAAGCCTTAGTTTCCTCATCTGTAGCTGGGGATAATGACAGCATTTACTTCCAATGGGATAGGTTGAATAAATTAGCTAATGGGTATAAAATGCTTAGCAGGGGGTCTGGTACATCAAGTAAGAGCTTAATAATAGCTAGCTTAATCATCTTCATCATTAGAGCAGATACATTCAGTGAACACCGACACAGAATTAAAACAGAAAGCTTATAAATACTGATGTGTTATCTGGGTACTTAATCCGGCGCTTTAGGGAAGTGCGTTCCAGTGGTTACTGCAGTACACGGTGTGTAGCTGAGGTAGAGAATGGCTTTAGGAGCTGCTCCAGTATGCCAGGGCAGACCCCAGGGCTGCCTTCTGGCACAGTTCCGGGGTGCTGTCCCACAGACGTGGGACGTGGAGGTGGTGGTCTTACCCTCATCATCCTTTGGTCACAGCCCCCCGACCCCCTCAAGAAAGTTCTGTGTATAAAGCAGAGTTCTCTATGTCATTACAAATAAGAGGGTATATTCAGGTTGCAGTTTTATGTGAAAGGAAGGATTCATTGTTTGGAACTTGGGATTAAAAGCAGAGAAAGATATAAACAGAGCCAGCGCCTTGAAGTTCCTTTTGACTGCTTTATACAGTTGACCTCTGAACAGCCTGGAAAGGTGCTGTCCTGACCCTCTTTGATGTTGAAATTCTGCAGGTAGCTTATAGTTATCCCTCCATCTACATGGTTCCTCATGCAATTTCTCATCTATGCATTCAACCAACCACAGATTGCATAATACTGAGATTATACTGCTGAAAAAAAAAAAATCTGTAAGTGGACCCGTTCAGTTCAACCAACATTATTTAAGGGTCAACTGTATAGGGTCAGGAACTGGATCTTGGACAACATGAGGTCTGTTATAGGAAGCCAGTCCAGAACTTCACTGTGGAAACCGTCAAGAAGGAGGACCATCCTCATCGGTAAAACCAGGGAGAATGACGACTGTGGGTAGTTTGGGCAGGTCAGCCTGGTAGGTTAAGTAAAACCAGTGGACATGGTTAGAAGAGGCTGGATAAAGGAAAAGTGAGCCCTCCTTCTTGAAAAAAGGAACTCATGAGGACAGAGGCTTGACAGGTATCCAGTGGAGGGGCTTTTCACTGGGAAACCTCTGTAAGTAAAAGAAGATAGGTACAAATTTATGTTTCACATAAATGTTTACTGGAAAAGTGTGTTTTATCTTACAAAGCATTCTAATTATAAAAATGTCAGAACATACATCAACTGTAAAATGTAAAAGGGAGGAGGAATCGATACTTCTCACTCTCTTAGGAGTAACCACCATCAACATTTTATTAAGTTTACTTCTCATTTTTGGTGGTGCATATTATTTTCCTATTGTCATCATATGACATGTACAAAACTGTGTACACTAGCTTAAGTGTTTATCCCAGGTGTTTGAAAAAATGATCACGTGGTAAACTTGTATTTTTCTTGTTTTGTAATAGTTACCTTGGTAACGAAAGTGGTTGTGGTGGTGTTCTGTGATACTCTTCTTGTTTGGGGTAAGGTGTTGGTGGGGAGCAGTAAAGAGAGAGCTTTCTCTGCCCAAGTCACTACCATGTAAAAAATGCTAGCCATTGTTAGCCAGTTCTGGCACAAGGCACTATTGTTTTAAGAGGTCACCAGATAAAGTAAGAGATTCTTTCTGCACCATGGGGTGAAGGATATGGTTCCAGAAACACATTTCCTGAATGAAAAGGGAATGGAAGCCGAAGAGGGATAGTTGAGTGAAGTGTTTGAAGGCTGGGCTTGAGTTATAGTTTATTGCTTTTTTCCTTCCAGTCATAATGTCCCCACTGTTGAGTAGTTGATTTTGATTTGTAAGTTAACTTTTTCCTCAAATAGGATAAATGCGCTGTGTGTTTTCTGAGCCTTTGACAGGTATCTGAGAATTTGTTTGGTTGATACTACACTTAATAGAAAACTTGGTTTGGCTTTATGAGATTTGGTCATGCTCGTTGCTCCCTCAGGATTAAAAGATACTGCTTTTTTGGCTTATTGGCTCTTGGTATAGGAGAAAAGAATTGGAATTGTGTCCCTTTGAAAAGCAAATATTGAAGTGCTAATACTTGATAGCTGTGAAAGTGGCCTTGCTTGGAAGTAGGGTCTTTATAGATGCGGTCAAATTAAACTTGAGGTCACACTAGATGAAGGCTTCCCTGGCTCAGTCGCAAAAAATCTGCTTGCAATGCAGGAGGCCCAGGTTTGATCCCTGGCTTGGGAAGATCCCTGGGGAAGGAATTCGTGCTTTTCTTGCCTGTGTTCTGCCTCCACCCAGCTCTGCTGTGGGCTGCTCCCTCTTCCTCTGTGTTCTTTGGTCCTGTCCTGCCCCATTCCTTTCCTTTTTTAGCCT
>SJYC01074278.1:0-193156 GCA_006408675.1 Madoqua kirkii
CTAACAGACCCCCCCCCCCAGCCTTCCTTCCCCTTATCCTGCTCTATCCCTGGCAGACCTCATGTTTCCCTGTTGTTGTTATTTAGTCACTCAGTTGTTCCTGACTCTTTGCAACCCCGTGGACTGTAGCCCGCCAGGCTCCTCTCTTCATGGGATTCTCCAGGCAAGAATATTGGAGTGGCTTGCCGTTTCCTTCTCCAGGGGATCATCCTGGACCAGTGGTCAAACCTGCAGTTCTTGCATTTGCAGGCGGGTTCTTTACCACTGGGCTTCCCTGGTGGTGCAGCGGTTAAAGCATCTACCTGCAATGTGGGCAACCTGGGTTCAGTCCCTGGGTTGGGAAGATCCCCTGGATAAGGAAATGGCAACCCACTCTAGTATTCTTGCCTGGAGAATTCCATGGACGGAGGAGCTTGGTGGGCTACAGTCACGGGTCACAAAGAGCTGGACACGACTGAGCAACTTCACTTTCACTTTCTTTACCACTGAGCCACCTGGGAAGACCAGTGTTTCCCTAGGACTTTGGACTATCCTGTGAGCTGCATCCACGAGCGAGCCCATGCTCCACCCCCAGAAGCAGAGATGACTAAGACATGGAGTAGCCAGGGTGGAGGATGAGGAGAGAAGAGAAAGTGCTACATGATGGGAGCTGCCAAGAATCCGACTCCCTTTGGGGCAGGGCATAGGGCTCTCCTTACTCCCCTGTCCTGCATCCATCTCTGACCAGTCAAGCACATCCACTGTCACTTTGAGCAGTCTTTATGGGACGGAACTTCATCTCTCCCACTTGCCAAGTTAAGCTGTGGTGCGTGGCCCTGTTAGACTTAAGATCTTCATATCCACCCCCATCTCAATCCTAAGGATGCAAATTTAAAATATTTAGAGGAAGCATATGCACATAGAAAAAAAAAAATAAACCAGTTAAAAGTGTATTTACCTCCCGTCCGGGCTCCCAACTGGGCAGTTCCTGTTCCCAGAGCATCCACTACACTTGGTTCCTGTGTCTCCTTCTTAGAGACCTTCCATGCGTGTACAAGTATGTATGTTTACATGATATACACGTGTATATCATGTAAACATACACTGTGTGCATGCACATGTGTATACACATATGTGTATACACACACACATAAGCACACACTGAAGGATACACACTGTGAATAATGGGAACCTTTATTTAATCATCCGCATGATGGAATATTCCCTCGAGTTTGTTTTCCTTTTCATTTCCCCCTAACACTCCACCACCTTGTAATAGGAGCACGAATTTTTCAGATCTGTCTGTCTCCTTTCTTGTGGTCTCTCCGTCTTCAGTGGTTCTCCCTCCTGCATGCACCTGAGACTCACGTGGGGAGCTTTCGCTTGCCGGTGCGTGCTGAACCCCTGACCGCTCTCACCGTGGCCTCCTCCGTGAGGGCCTGGGCTCCCTTCTGTGAGGCAGCGAGGAGAGCTGGGAACTGCTGCTCCGGGTGTGTGCAGTGGGCCTGGCAAATCTCAGAATCCAAGTGTGGAGTTTTAGACAGGACCCTTGGGGAATGCTGGAGATGTAGAATAATGAATCCATGCAGATTTAAGATGAACTGAGAAGCCAGGTTGCTTTGGGCTACAACTGCCCCACTGCCCCTTCATCACCCGGCCTGGCAGAGTGGCAGGATTCGTGTCCTGTGTGGTGGGAGTGGCAGTCAGTGCCTCCATCCTGGGCAGAGACTGCAGGCCCAGAGGCTACAAGATTTAATGCATTTACAGTACAAAGTGAAATGAGAAGAAACTATTTAGGGTGCTTGATGACTAAACATCTCTCTCGGATCCACTTTGCCTGCGTGGTGACAGCATAAAGTGTGACTGAAAGGAAATTAATGCTGCCTGGGCCTGGGTGCCTCCCAAATGGAGTTTTCTAGGAGTGCTGGAGCTAATTAAACAGCCAGACGAAGAGTGAAAATAGATGAAGGGACGGATTTCTTCTCACCGTGGCCTGGCACTGCGTGTAGACCTACATAGACTATTTTTGGCTTTTCCCGTTAAGTACACTAAACAAGGGCTTATCTCAATAGCCCTTTCTTAGGGGAACAGGACCAAGAGAATGGACTCTGGATTGGACTGCCTGGCTTCAGACCTGACTCTGCCGTTTGCTGGTGTTCTTGATCAAGATTCTTGATTCTTTCTGAGCCTCAGTTTCCTTGTTGAAGGATGGATGTAACACTAGCAACTCCTTTCTGCTGGAGATGGTTTAGTTGCCAAGTTGTGTCCAACTCTTTTGCAACCCCATGGACTGTAGCACACCCGGCTCCTCTGTGTGATTTTCCAGGCAAACATAGTGGAGTGGGTTGCCATGCCCTCCTCTAGGGAATCTTTCTGACCCAGGGATCAAACCTGGGTCTCCTGCATTGCAGGTGCATTCTTTACCACTGAGCCACCAGGGAAGCCTGCACCTGCTTCCTGAGGTGGTTGCAGTGATATAAAGTGCCTGAAACCTTGTCCTAACACATAGTACATCTAAAAAAGTACTTATTCTGTTACAGTGCACCCCTCTGGATCTTGGGAGTGGAAGTGTTTCTACATATTCTTAAAAGTTCAGACTCCCTTGCAGAGTGACATGCCTGCCTTGAAGGGAAAACTGAATATTCGAGAGGAAATACTAGTCTGTTACTCATCTGTTTCTGGATAAAGTTCCTTTGGTTCTGTAACCCTCGAGTATTAGGAATAAAGCTGTGAGGATAGTCCTCACTGAGCTCTCTTCAGAACCCTCTGGAGTTTTGAAGACAAAAGGGTAAACTTGTCCTATTGACCAGATTTTTCTGTTTTCTGGAGTTGGCGGCTTTGTTGCCTTTTAGTGGTATTGTTTGGGAATTAGTCATGACTGTGTGAAGAATGTTTTGGAAAATTGCTTTCTTGAATACATTAATCTTTCTTTTTGAAAATGCACATTAGCAGTCAGCTCTGGCTCGATGCTTGGGGGATCCTATAAGATGTAAAATGGTTTAAAGAGCTTTTAGAGAGAGACTTCTCAAGGTTCCAAAAATGATATTGGATCTTGTGGGTGGTTGCTTTGGGCTACAACTGCCCCACTGCCCCTTCATCACCCGGCCTGGCAGAGTGGCAGGATTCGTGTCCTGTGTGGTGGGAGTGGCAGTCAGTGCCTCCATCCTGGGCAGAGACTGCAGGCCCAGAGGCTACAAGATTTAATGCATTTACAGTACAAAGTGAAATGAGAAGAAACTATTTAGGGTGCTTGATGACTAAACATCTCTCTCGGATCCACTTTGCCTGCGTGGTGACAGCATAAAGTGTGACTGAAAGGAAATTAATGCTGCCTGGGCCTGGGTGCCTCCCAAATGGAGTTTTCTAGGAGTGCTGGAGCTAATTAAACAGCCAGCACGAAGAGTGAAAATAGATGAAGGGACGGATTTCTTCTCACCGTGGCCTGGCACTGCGTGTAGACCTACATAGACTATTTTTGGCTTTTCCCGTTAAGTACACTAAACAAGGGCTTATCTCAATAGCCCTTTCTTAGGGGAACAGGACCAAGAGAATGGACTCTGGATTGGACTGCCTGGCTTCAGACCTGACTCTGCCGTTTGCTGGTGTTCTTGATCAAGATTCTTGATTCTTTCTGAGCCTCAGTTTCCTTGTTGAAGGATGGATGTAACACTAGCAACTCCTTTCTGCTGGAGATGGTTTAGTTGCCAAGTTGTGTCCAACTCTTTTGCAACCCCATGGACTGTAGCACACCCGGCTCCTCTGTGTGATTTTCCAGGCAAACATAGTGGAGTGGGTTGCCATGCCCTCCTCTAGGGAATCTTTCTGACCCAGGGATCAAACCTGGGTCTCCTGCATTGCAGGTGCATTCTTTACCACTGAGCCACCAGGGAAGCCTGCACCTGCTTCCTGAGGTGGTTGCAGTGATATAAAGTGCCTGAAACCTTGTCCTAACACATAGTACATCTAAAAAAGTACTTATTCTGTTACAGTGCACCCCTCTGGATCTTGGGAGTGGAAGTGTTTCTACATATTCTTAAAAGTTCAGACTCCCTTGCAGAGTGACATGCCTGCCTTGAAGGGAAAACTGAATATTCGAGAGGAAATACTAGTCTGTTACTCATCTGTTTCTGGATAAAGTTCCTTTGGTTCTGTAACCCTCGAGTATTAGGAATAAAGCTGTGAGGATAGTCCTCACTGAGCTCTCTTCAGAACCCTCTGGAGTTTTGAAGACAAAAGGGTAAACTTGTCCTATTGACCAGATTTTTCTGTTTTCTGGAGTTGGCGGCTTTGTTGCCTTTTAGTGGTATTGTTTGGGAATTAGTCATGACTGTGTGAAGAATGTTTTGGAAAATTGCTTTCTTGAATACATTAATCTTTCTTTTTGAAAATGCACATTAGCAGTCAGCTCTGGCTCGATGCTTGGGGGATCCTATAAGATGTAAAATGGTTTAAAGAGCTTTTAGAGAGAGACTTCTCAAGGTTCCAAAAATGATATTGGATCTTGTGGGAGGAAATCTTTTCCAATTTTCTAGGTTTCTGTAAATATACATGAGTTATGTGAATACAAAGCGTTATGATGGAAGATGCGGTTAAGAAACATGAGTGCACTCCTGGGCAGGCAGTGCATAAAAGATGCCCTAACACATTTAATGCCCTAGTTAAATGTATTGCGCCAGTCCTGTGTTCTGGAACTGGATAAACAGAACATCTTTTCTGTTTTCTATTCTAAGCTTCTATTCCCCCCTGCTCCAGCTTGCCACTTCAATGGCACAATAAATGGAAATCTGATTTCCTGCATCTGCAGACCTATTTACCTGAATGTCTAAGCTCACTCTTGCCTTTCTCAGGTCTTCTCTTTTCAGAAATGCACTTTTTCTTTCATCTCCCTGGCTTTGTTGCCCTCGTTTTTTAAAATCCTTCCCTAATCCTGCACTCCATGTACTTTAATCTCTAGTGCTGGACATGGCCATTCTGCACAGCTGCCTTAAAACATTCATCATCTCCCAGGTTTGCATTTTCTTCCATTATGAGTTTAAATCCTTTTTCACAGTCTATAATAGTGGAAAAAAATTAAAGAACTATTATCAAAATCTATTTCTGCCAATTAAGAAAGCCTTATTGGATGACTTTATCTCCTTTGATAATTCTATTATCTTTGCAAACTATTAATTGGATTTAGTTTTCACGTGTGAAAGAATATATGTATGTGTATTTGCTTTTATTTACTACATATATATATATATGGATATTTGCTTATATGTGTTACAAACAGGAAGAACCTTATACCTTCATGCCCTTTCTGGTCTTTTATTTTTGAAGCTCAGAGTTGGTAATTTTAAAATAAGAAAAGGGGTGTGTGTGTGTATGTATGTATGGCCGAGACTGTATATGACTCGCAAAGCCTAAACTTCTGTTGCAAAAAATGTGCTAACCCTGTATAGAATCAACTCATTTAAAACTATGTCTATTTTGAGTACTTCCTTTTTTTAAAAGTTTAAGTTCTTAAATATATAGAGTAGTGAGTATGTTAGAGCAGGAGACGGCCACTTGGGGGGACTTTGGGAGTTCTAGGAATCAAGATTGCCGGGAGAAATGTCAATAACCTCATACGCAGAAGACACCACTCTTATGGCAGAAAGTGAAGAAGAACTAAAGAGCCTCTTGATGAAAGTGAAAGAGGAGAATGAAAAAGTTGGCTTAAAGCTCAACATTCAGAAAACTAAGATCATGGCATCCGGTCCCATCACTTCATGGGAAATAGATGGGGAAACAGTGGAAACAGTGTCAGACTTTATTTTTCTGGGCTGCAAAATCACTGCAGATGGTGACTGCAGCCATGAAATTAAAAGACGCTTACCTCTTGGAAGGAAAGTTATGACCAACCTAGATGGTATGTTGAAAAGCAGAGATGGTACTTTGCCAACAAAGGTCCATCTAGTCAAGGCTATGTTTTTTTCCAGTAGTCGTGTATGGATGTGAGAGTTGGAGTATAACGAAAGCTGAGCGCCAAAGAATTGATGCTTTTGAACTGTGGTGTTGGAGAAGACTCTTGAGAGTCCCTTGGACTGCAAGGAGATACAACTAGTCCATCCTAAAGGAAATCAGTCCTGGGTGTTCATTGGAAGGACTGATGTTGAAGCTGAATCCTTTGGCCACCTGATGCAAAGAGCTGACTCATTGGAAAAGACCCTGATGCTGGGAAAGATTGAGGGCAGGAGGAGAAGGGGACGACAGAGGGTGAGATGGCTGGATGGCATCACTGACTCAATGGACATGGGTTTGGGTGAACTCTGGGAGTTGGTGACGGACAGGGAGGCCTGGCGTGCTGTGGTTCATGGAGTCACAAAGAGTCAGACACAACTGAGCTACTCGCAAAGCCTAAACTTCTGTTGCAAAAAATGTGCTAACCCTGTATAGAATCAACTCATTTAAAACTATGTCTGTTTTGAGTACTTCCTTTTTTTAAAAGTTTAAGTTCTTAAATATATAGAGTAGTGAGTATGTTAGAGCAGGAGACGGCCACTTGGGGGGACTTTGGGAGTTCTAGGAATCAAGATTGCCGGGAGAAATGTCAATAACCTCATACGCAGAAGACACCACTCTTATGGCAGAAAGTGAAGAAGAACTAAAGAGCCTCTTGATGAAAGTGAAAGAGGAGAATGAAAAAGTTGGCTTAAAGCTCAACATTCAGAAAACTAAGATCATGGCATCCGGTCCCATCACTTCATGGGAAATAGATGGGGAAACAGTGGAAACAGTGTCAGACTTTATTTTTCTGGGCTGCAAAATCACTGCAGATGGTGACTGCAGCCATGAAATTAAAAGACGCTTACCTCTTGGAAGGAAAGTTATGACCAACCTAGATGGTATGTTGAAAAGCAGAGATGGTACTTTGCCAACAAAGGTCCATCTAGTCAAGGCTATGTTTTTTTCCAGTAGTCGTGTATGGATGTGAGAGTTGGAGTATAACGAAAGCTGAGCGCCAAAGAATTGATGCTTTTGAACTGTGGTGTTGGAGAAGACTCTTGAGAGTCCCTTGGACTGCAAGGAGATACAACTAGTCCATCCTAAAGGAAATCAGTCCTGGGTGTTCATTGGAAGGACTGATGTTGAAGCTGAATCCTTTGGCCACCTGATGCAAAGAGCTGACTCATTGGAAAAGACCCTGATGCTGGGAAAGATTGAGGGCAGGAGGAGAAGGGGACGACAGAGGGTGAGATGGCTGGATGGCATCACTGACTCAATGGACATGGGTTTGGGTGAACTCTGGGAGTTGGTGACGGACAGGGAGGCCTGGCGTGCTGTGGTTCATGGAGTCACAAAGAGTCAGACACAACTGAGCAACTGAACTGAACTGAACTGAGTCTTGACCTTGCTTTTTACAGTTAGCCCCCATGCCCTGGCTTCTTGTCTGTGAATTCATGTGATTGGATTAGATGGTCTCTGAGAGTGAAAGCATGTTGGGGTGGATGTGAGTGTCCATGATGAATACATGGGAAACACCTGCCAGGGGAACTGGAGGAGGGCAGGTAAGTCACGGGTGGTTGATAATATGGTTTTCCTACCCTGGAGAGGATGCATTAAACTACCTGGCCTGGGCATTCTTGCTTCAGCAACAGGATGGGGGATTGAGGTATGCTTCCTGTCACTTAATTGAGGTGTGGAATAAAATAGGTCACAGTTAAAAGAAAAACATCTTTTCAAGGCTAAAAAGAAATGTGCCTGCCATACTGGTTGTTGCAGTGAAATGTTTTTAATTCCTCTTAAACCTCTTTAAACATCTGCTGGAGAACGTTAAATCAACCAGAGAATTTCTGGTGTCATGTTGCCTAGAACCAGTATTGTATAGTCCTGTGGATGCCCCTAAGAGACTCTTTTTCTGGCACTGGTGTCAGCATCCTTGTGATTCTCTTGGACTGACTTTGACCTGAACCCCTTGTCTGATGCAGTTAAAGCACCAGACTCCGAGTGCTGTCTCCAGCCTCTTAGCCAGTGGATCTTTGTGCCTCCTGTTCATACATAAAGCTGCTTTCTCTGCTTTGTGCTTTTGTGATGAAAGGAAGCTGGAAGTTAGGGATCTTTAATTGTGTCTTAAAAACAAACCAACAGAACAGCATGTTTGGGACTGATGTTATGGTGAGATGTCAAAGTAAACTTGAAATAGAAACCTTCCCTCCCCCAGGCGCATCTCTAAGTCCCGTTTTATTGCAGACCACATAAAATCAAAGAACTGGAGCACAGCTCTCCGAAGGCCGAAGGTCCTCATGGTTATGGCTTTCTTTGGAAACCCATCCCCACCAGACTTGCAGTTAATGAAAATATTTGCTTTGCTTGATAAACAAAGTTTATGGGCAGGATTTGTAATTAGGAAACACTTTAATTCTCTTTCACCCCTCAATCTCCAATTTCTTCTTGTATCACATTGAAAAATTCTAAGTATTTAAGAAAATAAATGCTTTCTTGGTAATCAGCTTACAGCTTTATTTCTGGTGTTGTAATAGATGCGTTTCTATCTCATTTGTGTCCTCATCCAGATGAGGTGACTTGAAATCTGGGGCTTGTTTGTTTTTGGTCAGAGATACTTGTGTGTGAGTAGGAAGAGACAGTGCCTGCTCCCATCAGCCACCCCATAGCCACTGGAGTATCCAGGCTGGTGGTCGTGGCAGTGCAAGGGCAGTCCCAGGGTAGGGTAGCTCTCTTCAAACCTCATGGAAAACCAGTGTTGCCTCTTCAAGCCCTCCACATCCTATGTATGTAACTTCCTGGGCTGTGTGTGGCCTTGGTGCTTTCCATGTTCTTGTCTGTCTTCGGGGGTTTCTGGCCAAACCAGGAACCGGGTGACCAAGTATCATTCTTGAAGGCACAGCACCTGTTTGCATTCCTAAGATGAGACCAGTGTGGTGGGGGGAATGATATGCGAGCCTGATATTGGACCAGAGCAAACAGCTGTCCCTTCAAGTCTCAGCATGGTGAACCAGCCCCAGGGGGAGCTGGTGTTATGGCGCAACTTCTGTTCTGCCTTAAGATCTGTTTCATCACCAGACTGTTGAAGGGGAGGCAACTGGGAAGCTTCATGCCCTGGCTTAAGACGTCAAGGAGGTGGTTTTTGAAAAATTTCTTGCAGGTCTGTGTTGGTGTGAGACTAGCTCCTGGATCATGGGAACTGGTGCGGGTGGTATCTTACAGTGCAGCCTCCAGAAGCAGGGTGGGCAGGGCTTGTGAGAGGAGGGGGTATTGGCCTTCCCTGGGACTTAGGAGGTAAGGACTCCATTGACTCCGGCCTGCACGCTTACCTCCCTCATGGACAAGAACGTTATTTGTCTTTCTTGTTTGCATAATGTTCTTGTTTTTGAAAATTCTTGTGAGAGTCTCCTGGTCACTCTTGTCATTTCTTCAAATATAGGTCGTTTGGATATTTAGTTCCCCAACTTTATTAAAACCCTTTCAAGCATAGCTAGCCCAGCTGAGACTGAAATTACTTTCTGATGATGCCAACTTATGCCTTGTGGAACCTGTGGCTTTTCTGTTCACAGCTCTGCTGGTTTTGAGTTGCCTTTGAAAGCAGTGCTGGAGCATGTTTGCCCTTTTTCAACTCTTCCCCTCCCTACTCCCTCCTGGTCTGTGGAGGGAGTAACTACTTCATCATACCTCCTAATGTGAAAAACAAGTACAATGAAGCCTTTGGGGACTTGACAGTTAGGATTGCATCCTTTTGAGTGTTGTGTGTAAAGATCTGCAAAAATTGACTTCCCACCTGGCTAAGTAAATGGTGTAAGTTCAAATCCAGGCTTTGGTTTTTGGAGTCAGGAAGGCATGGTAAGGACCAGTTGGATAACTTCTGTCAGAGAGACAAGTTAGCTTGTGGAAAACTTTCTGTATCTTTCTGGTTTTGCTGTATATAATTCAAAGCTTGAAGATGCTCTTTTAATCATCAGGAAAATAATTTATCTCTTCTTCTTGCACCGTCTCAGTTGCTTCTTTGTATATGCCTGGCGTCGAGGAGGAAAGCATAACATCTGTGTACTTGAGGACTGGCTATATTTTTTTCAGAGGTTCTGGTTCTAGCCGACATCTTCCCTTCCCTGTGTTCTCTTTTTAATTGCATTCTCTGCATTTTAAAAATATGTGCCTTAAAATGTCTAATTTTTTAATAGTAAGCTTGTCTGTCCTTAAGTTCATTAAGGGGCTGAATATTGAGGAGAACCTGCTTTATCAGTGAGCCACGGTTCCAGTTTCATGACTAAGGGTTTGGGCTGGTTGAGTTGTAGGATGGTGGACTCTGCTCCGGGAGTATGAAGTAGATGGGATGAGAGGAGAATCCTTTTAAAAAGAATCATTAAAAAAAAAAATAACAAACAACACACACATATGGCATATTGGAATTCTAAGAATGTAGTTCTTAGAAATTAAACTTGCATCTGTGGCTTAATCTAAGGTTTTTTCTCTCCACTCCAGGAGGTGACTTTGGTCCAGAGACTTCCCCTCCAGTCTTGCCGCCTGGCCATGGCGGTGAGTTTTCTGTGAGCAGCCTTCCAGTGGCAGAGGATGCCTACAGGGTGAGCTTGGCTAAAGGCGTCTCCATGTCTCTGCCTTCATCACCTCTGCTGCCCCGACAGTCTCACTCTGTGCCGTCAAGGTCAACCAAAAAGTCCCCAGGTAAACGAGTCCCCTAACTGGCTTCTTGGTTATATGAGTAGTGAGTATGTTGGAATTAGGCAAAGCTAGTGCCTACAAGAAATCTTCCAGCAGAACGTTTTTATTCTTTGTTATGGTAACTTCTGGAAGGAGATCTTTAAAAAAAAAAAGATTATTTGGATAGATTGATTTCTTTAGTTCAACCTTTGTGTAAGCTATATTGATTGCCCGGACTAGACTTTTACAAAGATTCATGTTATCAATATTAACATTACCCAACAGTTTTGTTTTCTTGTTCACAAATTAGAGAAACGCTATAATCTAAACTTGCTGTGGTATGTTTACAAGGTTATGGATTTTGGCAAGTGTAATCTGACAATAGTCTGTTTATTACTGCTTAGCACTATATACTGAGGTATTTTCCTTGATTACATCATCCAGCATTTGAACAGCTATAAAACTTAATTGTTGGTGAAAATTCAGACTTTGAAGTGGTAGGACAAGGGACTTATAGATTATTTGAAGTATTTTGGCTTCGCTTTTTATTAGTAACTTTTTGCATTTTACTTTACCAGTAAAAACCCAAATGTTACCTAACTTTAATCAGATGTGAGGAAAGCCTTGCCAAAATGCTGATACCTGGAGTTATAAAAGTTCTTTGATCTTCTTTTAGGTTTCTGAGTATTTGTTTACTGAGGGCAAGATAAACTGAGGCCTTATTGATCATATGCCAGTGTAAGAATTGTTTTCATTTACACAATAGACATGTTTGGAGTTGATCTAAACTATGCCCTGGGACTGTGAAGTTGGCATCTGTTTTTCTGATTTCCTCAATATGTTATATGCATTATTTCTGAATCATGTAGTGGATATTTGCAGTTTGAAGGAGGGTGTAAAATTAAGGTAAACCTTAAGCTCTGAATGTTAGCATTGGTGCTGTGAGTTGGTGATTGTCCAAAAATCTTTTGTTGTTATAGAACTTTCTTATTTTGGACAACATTGTTTACAGTCCAGTCATTAGCTGGAACTTGGAAACCTTCTGGTATGAAGTGATTTCCTGTGCCAAGGAATTTGACCTGTTTATCAGTATTTGGGGAAATTCCTGGAATGTCCTTTCTTGCTTCTCTTTGCCCTCCCCCACACTGCTGTATCTCTTTGTCAGATTTCTTTGCTTGTTTCAGATCCCAGTTCCCATACTGTCCCTTTCACCAGTTACCCCATTGGAATTACTGCTTTTTACAATTTGTGCACAGCATTTTGCCTTTATTCTTACTAGCTTCATCATTTGTCCTTTTTCCTTGAATTAGAGTGTGTACGCTTATGTCTGATAATTGAAGGCAGGCATAATGTCTTCTCCAAGTGTACTTCATCTATAGAAGCCAGGTTCTAGAGGTTTCCGTCCTGTAGTCTGTGCTGCTGCAAATGAATTGATGCCTCTTGAGCCCTAAGATTGATGAACACCTGAGCAGCTCTGGGGCATACTATATTTCAGAAATATTGTTATTGATTAAAAAATCAAGGTCAGTTTTAATGGGACTTCAAAATGTTTTTCCTCCAGCTTTTTTGAAATATAATTGACCAATAACATTGTAACTTTAAGGTATATAATGTAGTGATTTGATATATATATTACAAAATTATTACCACAATAAGGTTAGCGAACACATTAATCACTTCACAATTACTGTTTACTTACTTGTGGCATTTTCGTGGGACATCAGGTAACAGTGAATAGCGTGACAAGCTTGGGCAGTGTGGCAAGAACGGTCAGACCCAGAAGGGTCTCATTGAGGCTACAGGCAAACCTGCAGAGAAATGCCTGACAAGACTTTGTCTCCTGTGTCCTGACCAAATTAGCTGTCTCAAAGTTTGTTTTTTCTCTATAGGAATAAATTTATTTATGCTAATATGTTCTCTGCAAGGCCTTACAAATGGAAGGGAATACCTAATTCTGCAAAATTCAACTTTTTAATGGAATGAAGGAAATAGTCTCCATGTTAGATGCTCTTGGTTCAAATGATAATTAAATACACTAAGCGCATTCTTCTCTGGTGGGGCGGTGTTTGATGATTGCCTAAATGTGAACGGCAAACTTATGTCTCACAGTGGTCATTTGGTTTCATTATCTTGGTAATTTTAATTCAAAAAGGAAAGTCAAGGGCAGAGATGCTTGCTTAAAAGTGGCAGTGACTCGGAATATATCAGACAGCAAACAACATTTTTTCCAGTGTTAAACGCACACACAAACTTCTGTTTAAACCATATTGTTGGAAAATTATCCAGAGCCCTAATGTTCTACCTGCCTATAAAAATAGTTGACATATGGTTGTGAACGTGTACTGGGTTTTAAAATAGCCATCTATTTGAGAAGTTAGCACTGTTGTTGCTAATGATACAGTAGATACAGTGTGTGAACAGAGCTCATAGGTAGAGAACCACCCCTGCCCCCTTTATCCCCCATGTTTTCCCTTCCCAGCTGTGCTTCTAGAGCACATGATCTTTCAGACCCAGCTCTGAACTTACCTCCGTGACTTCTCTTCTCATTCGTAAGATTAGCTGCCCTTCTCTTTCTTCCGTTTAAGGCAAAACCAAAACAAAAATAGGCAACCAAAAACCGAACCTGTTTTACTTGTTTAGACAGAAAAGCTTCACTAATCGATGCTAATCAAGAAACTCCTGGACCGGAACTATTATTCTAGCGAAAGTCAAATACTAGAAACTCCTGTTACAGGCACTCCACACAGCCTGTATCAATAATGAAGGTGTGCATATGAGGACATTTGGTGATCAGCTCCTAGGTCGTGAGAACCCTGGAGCTGAGAAAATGTCATTAACTTTGAAGTAATGGGACCCTGCACTTCATGTAGTCGAGTTTATGTCCCAATTTTATTGCCAGTTATTTTTATTTACTCTTCTTTCATGTTGCTCTACAGTATTTATATATTTTCACTGCTAGTTGGAAGATTCAGTTTCCCGAGTACTGTTTTAAAGTTTTTGTCTTTGCTAAATGAGAAGTAAATTTTCTGGTGATGAAAACAAGGATCAGTATCCATTAAAGTAGTTCTGTGGTGTTGCAAGCCGTTTTGGATTAAGAATTCATAAATATTCTAACGCATCCTTTTGTCTCTCAGAGAAGAGCAAAGCCTGTTTCCTGTGGATTGTTTTTCGTAATATCGTTTGTGACTTTATATTTGGATTACATTTTCCCAGATCACTTTGGGCCCATTATGAATAAATAGTCAGAAGGAGGCAGGAAGGGACCTTTGAAGCTACGGTGAATGGGGTGAAACAGCAGATCGTGAAAAGTGGGTGATACTGCTTTTCTAATCCTCACATATATGAGGAGACTGGGTAGTGCTGATTATAGTCATTGCCCCTTATTTGTGGCTTCTTTTCCTGTGGTTTCAGTTATTCTGGTCAGTTGATGTCCAAAAATATTAAATGGAAAATTCCAGAAGTAAACAATTCATAATTTTTAAATGGTGTGCCATCACATCATGAAGTCTGGCTCTGTCCTGCCGGGGACGTGAATTGACTCTCCGTTCCGTGTGTCCCGCCCCGTAGTCACTGCATAATCCCCTCGGTCATCAGATCTACTGTTTTGATATTGCAGTGCTTGGGTTTGAGCAGCCCTTATTTTACTTAATAATGGACCCGAAGCTCAAGAGTAGTGATGCTGACTGTTCAGACACGCTGCAGAGAAGCTGTGCGGTGCTTCCTTTCAGTGCAGAGGTTCCCGACTTAGTAAGAGAAGAAAACAAAATCATTTGCCGAAGTAGCTAAGATTTGCGGTAAGAACGAATTTTCTGTATGTGAAATTGTGAGGAAGGAAAAAAAAACTTGTGCTGGTTTTGCTCTCACACATCAAACTGCACAAGTTACAACCACAGCATGTGATGAGTGCTTTAGGTAAGAGGGGAAATACATTAAATTTTTGCAATAAAATACTTTGAGAGAGACCTCATTCTCTTTGTTATTGTCATTGATCTTGTGTTTTGCCTCATTTATAAATTAAACTTTATCACAGATACATGTGCATAGGAAAAAACACAGTGTATATAGGGTTCGGTGCTCTCTGTGATTTCAGGCATCCACTGGGGGTCCCGGAACATATGGGGGTCCTGCTGCACACACCTCTGCTGTCTCCAGTCCCAGGTCTGTCTCAGTTGACAGAGCTGATGCAGCAGTTCTGAAAACCCCTCAGGCTGTCTGTTTCTTTAAGGGAAAACCTCAAAGCTGATGGGCTGTAAAGTGGAAGTCATTCTGCCCTTTGATTCTTGGACCATGAGTTAATGTCTACCAAGTCCCTCCTTCTCTCACCCTGCTGGAGTGTTTATTGTAGAAAATTTGGAAATCCCAGTGGAGAGACAGGATCATTCTTAGGGTTTTGATTTTCTAGTTTTTTTTTTTTTTTAATTCTTCCTAAACCCAGTACACATGTTCTTTGTCATTTTCCTGAATATTATATCATGAGCGTGTTCCAGTGTGCCTGAAGAACTTGATATTTGATGTTCATTGTTTCAATATTCTATAATTGATTTTTAACTAATTTCTTACTGTTAGGTATTTATATTATTTTTCAGGCTTTTTTTTTTTTTAGAAAATGGAGTCAAAATGTTTTGTTTTTGTTATTAAATGCCTATAGATCTTTAATTGTGATAAAATAAACGTTACAGGTTCCCATCTTAACCATTTTTAAGTGTACAAGTTGGTCATACACTGACAGTGTTGTGTCTCCAGAACTTCCAATGTGAATATTTCTGTTAAGTAATTTTTATATATATATCTGATTTCTCAAGAGCGACAGGTTCCCAGAAGTGAAAGTATTGAATGAAATGGACTGCATTTTTAAAAATTCTTGGTCCATACTGCCCAGTCACTTTACAAAACACTGCACTGACTTCACATTGCCTCTAGCATTCTTTGAGAGGCTTCCTTCTGAAGCCAGCAGCTTCTGAAAACCGTCTTGAGTGGATGGTGTTAGTCATTGCTTTGTCAGGCCCCGCTGTGGACCACTAATTAGCAAGAGGAGGCTGAGAGAAGTCATCCCATGACCTTCCTCTTTTCAGCTTCCCTTGTGTCTGCACCTCTCAATTTCCATTTTCTTTCCTTCTGTTGTACTGTGACAGAGGAATGATCACAGCTGAGTCAGATCAAGGTCACAGGCAGAGCTAACACTCTAGGCTTCCAGGTCCGTTGACAGCCGTGGTCTCTGTTGTGTGCGTGGATCATGGGGGAATGGCAGGCAGGTGAGGGTTGGCAAGGCCTCTTTGCAGGTACAGACGGAGAGGCACTTCCGCAGGGAACTTACCCCAGTGTGCGAGTTGCTGGTAGGGGTTGGCCCCAGTCCAGCTCCCACTCCGGCATATTCTCCCATGCTGGTGCCAGTCTGCATTGTTCTGTCTGTGCCTTGCTGACACATGAGCTGCTGATGACGTGGCTCTGTGCTCTGGTGTAGGCACGGGGGAGGCGGCAGGCTGGAGGTTGTGCACACGTGCGTCTGAGAGGCCCCTTCCCAGGGAGGTGGAGGGCGGCACAGGGATAACACAGTCTGCGCGCAGAGCCAGCTAGTGGAAGCCCTGCCAGCACCTCTGAGCGGTCGGGCCACAGTCAGGGCGCTGACCCGCAGCACGATGTTCCCCCCTGCAGCCTCGTCCTGTGATCACCTCCTCCAAGGAGCAGGCAGCCTGCCTGTCTTACTGCTGCATGTAGCCATGCCTAGCACACACACACACTTTGTTCTGTGCTCACACACAGACCTGTGTGTGTTTGGTTTGTTCCTCTGTGAACTTAAGGACCTTTGAGTGTTGTTTATTCTCCTGCCCGTGAGTCCTGGTCTACCCATACACAATCTGGCTGTACCACTCGATCATACCCAGGGATTTTCAAGAAGACCACCAACTGAGTCCTGCTTTCAGAAACTTTGGTTTAATGCCTATGAGGTACTGGGATTTTAAAATATCTCCCCAGGTGGTTCTAATATGTAGCAAAGTTAGAGAACCACTGGTAAAGAATATGCGATCATCTTATAACATTCCTTTTCAAAGGTAAATACAGAAGTAACTTGTTTACTTTTCTGAATTTTGGAAAGAATAGTTGTGGACGAAAATTCATTACAAAAATATACAATATAAAGATACAATAAATTTTGGTACTCCCACCCCACCCCTAGAAAGACAGCCACTTCTGAAAATGGGTCCAATGTCTTTCCTGCCCTGTTTTCTGTAGTAAATAAAGGATAGTGATGTATTTGCCCACTCCCCTAGCTTCATATGTGTAAGGCAATCCCAGTTTCCTAATAAACAACAGGGAAGAACATTCTTGTTTATTAATATTTAAAGGTATCTCTGATATTTTCATTGGATAGACTATAAAAGTGTGACTACTTGGTGAAAAGTTTTTTATTAATGTTATGAATGGATTATTATATTTATTGGTCATTTGTACTGTTTTCTTTGAGAATTCTTGTCGTATCTGTTTCTGTTCTACTAGGGCAATACAGTTCTTACTGAATTATCACAACTTTTTGTTGTTTGTTTTAAGACCATCAGCCATGTACGTAATTCAAAAATGTTCCCAGTTCATGGTTTTCCATTTAATTCGGTTTACAGTGTTTTATGATTCACAAAATTTTGTTTTCTCAATTCAAATTTGCATATTTTTCCATTATAATCTATCCCATTGCATTTTTTTAGAAAACAACTTTATTGGGATGCTTTGCATATTGTATAATTCATCCATCTAAAGTTTATAGTTCAGTGTTTTTTAGTGTTTTCACAGAGTTGTGCAACCGTTGCCACAATCTAATTTTAGAACATTTTAATCTCCCTTAAAAAAATTCATTTGCATTAGCAATTACTCCACACCGCTCCCTCTCCAAGTCCCCTCCAGCCCCACACCCTACAGCCTAAGCAAACACCACTCTGCCTTTTTCCTCCATGGATTTGCCTGTTTGGGGGATTTTGTCTAAATAGAATTATACAATATATGTTCTTTTCTGACTGGCTTTTTTATATGCATGCATATGCTGCATGTTTTAGTCCATTTTTCAGTTGATGGACGTCTGAGTTATTCCCACTTTTTGGCTATTACGAATAATGCTGCTATGAACATGTGTATCCTTTTTTGTGGGAATGTGTCTTTTGCTTTTTTGAGGGGTACATACCAGGGAGTGAAATTGCTGAAATTATATGATTTAAATTTAAATTATCTGTTTAGCCTTTTGAAGTACTACCAAATTGTTCTCCAACATGACTGCACCATTTTGGATTCCTGGTTTTAGAGTATAAAGTTTCCAGTTTCTCCAAATCCTTGGTATCTCTTGTTATTATCTATCTGTTACCTATTATCTTGGCTATAATCAAAAAGATAACTTTGTAGCACATGTGAATTAGTATCTTACTATAGTTTTATTAAGTTTTAAGAATTCTTTGTATATTCTAAATACAAATTATGCAATATGAAAATATTTTCTTCCATTTTGTGCTCTTTATACTATTGTTTAAGCACAGAATTTTCAAAATTTAATGTAAACCAGTTAAATTATTATTTTGCCACTACTCTTTTGATGTTGTATCCAGGAAACTATTGCCTACTCAAAGGTCACAAAGATTCGTGCCCATGTTTCCTCTTAAGAATTTTACAGTTTTAACTCTTATATTGAGGTCTAGGCTCCTTTTTGAGTCCAATTTTTGTGAATGGTGTGAGGTAGGGCTCGTCTTCATTTTTTCACATGATGAAGGATATCCAGTTGCCCCAGCACCATTTATTGATAAGTGAATTCTTTTCCCACTGAATGAATTTTGGGTCCAAGCCACTGTTGTGCCCAAACCAGCCCTTCTGTTCCGCGTCCCCTTTGCTTGCTCTTTTTCCTGTGTCCTAGGTCACAACTTTCTCTTTCAAGTTGAGCCCAGCTATGGCTCACCTCTGTTGCTTCATCCAGTCTCCTCTATGTCCTCCTTTTCCCTATGTAAGAAGAAACTTTTTTCCAAAAACCTGGTAGCAATGTGCTTCCTCCTTTCTCTGCACCACCTTTGATAGCGTTTCTCCGCCCTGACATCTTTTGAACTCCTGGTCTTTGTTTCCCCTTGGAAGCCTTGGAAACAGAATCTGATCACTTCCTTCAGTCACCCAGGTGATGGGTGCTGGTATGTACCTATTAAAATGAATTAAACTGAAGTAGTCTACTTTCATAAGCTCCATGTGATTGACTGAAAATACGCATGGACATATAAGCAATTTAAATGTCATAGTACCTTACATTTATAAAGCCGGGAACATGCCTTTCCCCATACCTGAGAGAACCTCTGCTTGACTGAGGTCCTGCCTCTCTCAGGACTTTGCTGATAGCAGCATGCTTTAAGGTGGGTTGTCAGCAGCCTCCTCATCCCTCCTTTCCTGTGCTCCTGTCACCTCCTAAACTCAGGCTTCCGGCGTTTTTGTTTTTGTTTTCCTTTGCTGTGTGTTTCCTACCACCTTCAGTTAGTGATGACTGGAGGTTTTATGCAGTCACACTGTACGGCGTGTCAGAGGGCGGCTGGAACAAACCCGGTGCCATGCTCTGAAATGAGAAAATAGAGTCGGGGGCAGTGGTGGTGGGAATCTCTTCTCTTTGGTCATTTTTGATTCACAGAGAAACTCCGATATCACAGAAGCTATTGCACCCATATCTAACATTAATGAATGTTAGTGTGAGGTTGGAACCGACAGGAAGGAAGCACTGACGTTCCAGCCTGAGTCCTCAGACTTGTAGTGAAGCAAGCCTGTGGCTGGGTCAGCAGGAGTGGCTGCTGGGGTTCCAGGCAGAGGCCTAAAGGTGCACAGATCCTGGAGTTCAGAAGAGAAGTGGACACAGGATGGTGATCTCTAGAAGAGCACTCAGCAAGAGCTGGAGTGTCCTACAAAGGAAAACCGGGACCACTGGGAAAAATTTTACTATTTGGGCCTGGAGCGTAGAAACCAGTAAGTTTTGTCTCTGGGGGGTTATCTAGAGTCACTAGCTAACAGTTACAGATGGAGCCCTTCTTTGAGCACAGGTTCTGAGAAATCAAATTTAGGAAACTCTTCCAGGGAGATGTGATTTTCTTGTCACTTCTGTCACCAACCAAAAGCTCCTCTGTTGGCCAGAGGTCCTAAGTAGCAAGTTAAGGAGCCCACCTTTTTTTAAAAAATGAGTTTAATAAGAGGAGTTTTAGATTCACTTCCAAACTGAATGGAAGGTACAGAGATGCCCCATTTACCCATCCCCAAATGTTCATAGCCTCCCTGGCATCGGCATCACCTACTAGAGGGTGCATCTGCTAAGGCTGATGCTTCCGCGTTGACTCGTCTTTATCACGCAGAGCCCAAAGTTTACGTTACAGTGTTAGATACTCTCTTAGTTTGGACAAATGTATAATGACACGTATCCATCATTATAGTATCACACAGAGTATTTTCACTGCCTTAAAAACCCTCTGTGCTTTTTACCTGGTTGTCCCTCCCTCTCCCATCCCATCTCAAATCCCTGATCTTTTTACTATTTCCATAGGTTTGCCTATCCCAGATGTCATGTAGTTGAAATGATACAATGTATAGTCTTTTCAGATTCAGTTCAGTCACTCAGTTGTGTCTGACTCTTTGCAACCCCTTGGACTGCAGCACACCAGGGTTCTCTGTCCATCACCAACACCTGGAGCTTACTCAGACCTATGTCCATTGAGTTGGTGATGCCATCCAACCATCTCGCCCTCTGTTGTCCCCTTCTCCTCCTGCCTTCAATCTTTGCCAGCAGCAGGGTCTTTTCCAATGAGTCAGTTCATTGCATCAGGTGGCCAAAGTATTGGAGATTCAGCTTCAGCATCAGTCCTTCCAATGAATATTCAGGATTGACTTCCTTTAGGATGAACTGGCTGGATCTTCTTGCAGTCCAAGGACTCTCGAGAATCTTCTCCAACACCGCAGTTCAAAAGCATCAATTCTTTGGTGCTCAGCTTTCTTTATAGTCCAACTCTCACATCCATACATGACTACTGGAAAAACCATAGCTTTAACTAGATGGACCTTTGTTGGCAAAGGAATCTCTCTGCTTTTTAATAAGGCTAGACATAAGGCTGTCTAGGTTGATCATAGTTGTTCATCCATATTTTTCAGATTGGCTTTTTCATTTAGTAATAGGGATTTTGGTTTCCTTCACATCTTTTCGTGTTTTGATAGCTTTTTAAAGCTGAATAATTCTCCATTGTCCAGACTGTACCATGGTTATTTATTCAGTCATCTATTGAAGTACATCTTAGTTGCTTTGAGGTTTTGGGAGTTATGAATAAAGCTGCTGTAAACATCTATGTGCAGGGTTTTGTGTGGACATGTTTCCAAGTCCTTTAGGTAATACCAAGAAGCATATTGCTGAATTATATGGTAAGAATGTTTGTTTCTTAAGAAACCCATTATCTTCTGAAGTTGCTGTACCCATTTTGTATTCCCACAAGCAATGGATGAGAGTTCTTGTGGCTCCACAACTTGCCAGCATTTGGTGGTGTTAGTGTTTTGGATTTTGACCTTTCTAATAGTTGCTGGGTGGTGCCTTATTGTTTTAATTGGCATTTCCTTGATGACATATGTTGTGGAGCATCTTTTTGTATATTTATTTGCTATCCATATATCTTTTCTGGTGAGTTATGTGTTAAGATTTGGTCCATTTTAAAAATCGAGTTTTCTTATTGCCAAGTTTTAAGAGTTCTTTGAGATTTGAGAGTTCTTCTGGGTTACAGTCCTTTATCAGATATATCTTTTGCAAATATTTTCTCACTGTCTGTGGCTAATCCTCCCATTCTCTTGACATTGTCTTTCTCAGAGCAGAAGTTTTTAGTTTTAACAAAGTCTAGCCTGTCAGTAATTTCTCCCATGAATTGTGCCTTTGGTATTATATCTGAAATGTCCTTGCTATACTCAAGATCATGTAGATTTTCTTTTATTTTGTCTTCTGGAAGTTTTATAGTTTTGTTTTAGATCTGTGATCCATTTTTACTTAAATTTGGTGAAAGGCATAAGGTTTGTGTCTAGACTCATTTTTTTGCATGTGGATGTCCAGTTATTCCAATACCATTTGTTGAAAAGAGACTTTGCTCCATTGTATTGCCTTTGTTCTTTTGTTAAAGATTAGTTGATTGTATTCATATGGATCTATTTCTGGGGTGTCTGTTATGTTCTATTTGTCTATTCTTTGCCAATACTACACTGTCTTGATTACTTTAGCTTTATAGTAAGTGTTGAAGTCCAGTAGAATAACATTGTTCTACTCTTTCAATATTATATTGGGTAGTCTGAGTATTTTTTGCCTTTCCGTATAGACTTGAGAATCAGTTTAGAGGAGCCTGGTGGGCTGCAGTCCATGGGGTCGCTAAGAGTCGGACACGACTGAGCGACTCCACTTTCACTTTTCACTTTCATGCATTGGAGAAGGAAATGGCAACCCACTCCAGTGTTCTTGCCTGGAGAATCCCAGGGACAGGGGAGCCTGGTAGGCTGCCACCTGTGGGGTTGCACAGAGTCGAACATGACTGAAGTGACTTAGCAGTAGCAGCAGTAGTCAGTATTCACAGAATAACTTGCTAGGACATTGATCAAGTTGGGAAGAGCTGACATCTTGACAATATTCAGTCTTCCCATCCATGAACATGGAACATCTCTACATTTTGTTAGCTCTTTGATTTCTTTTTTCTGCCTTTTGTAGCTTTCTTCACATAGATCCTGTATGTATTTTGTTATTTATACCTAAATATTTCATTTTGAAAGGAATGCTAATATAAATGGTATCCTATTTTAAATTTCAAATTCCACTTGTTTATTGCTGGCATATAAAAAATTGATTGACTTATGTATGTTAATCTTGTATCTTAGAACTTTGCTGTAATCCCTTGTGTCCATGAGTTTTTGATCAGTTCTTTCAGATTTCCTACATAGATAGTCATATCATTTGCAAAAAAAGACAGTTTTATTTCTTCCTTCCCAATCTGTAGACCTGTTTTCGTTTTCTGCCTAATTGCATTAGCTTGGACTTCTGGTACAATATTGAAAAGGAGTAAAGATATTCTTATCTTGTTTCTGATCTTGATGGGAAAGTTTTTTGTTTCCACCAATAAGTGTGATATTAGCTTTAAAGTTTCTACAGACATTCTTTGGCAAGTTGAGGAAGTTTCCCACTATTCCTAGTTTTCTGAGTTTTTATCAAGAATAGGTGTTAGACTTTGTCATATATGTATTCTGTATCTTTTGATAGGACCATGTGATTTTGCTTTTTAGCCAATTAATATGATTGATAGATTACATTAGTTGATTTCCTAATATTGAACCAGCCTTGCAGACCTGGGGTAAGTCCCACTTGCTCATGATGTATAAATTGTTTTATATGTTCTTAGATTCAGTTTGCTAGTATTTTGTGAAGGATTTTTCCATCTATGCTCATGAGAGATACTGCTCTGTAGACTTCTTGTAATGTTTTTGTTTGGTTTTGGTATTAGAGTTATGTTGGCTTCACAGAATATGTTAGGAAGTATTCCTGCTGCTTCTGTCTTCTGAAAGAGAATTAGTCTAATTTCTTCCTTACATGTTTAGTAGAATCTACCAGTGAACCTGGTAGATACCTGATCTTTGTGCTTTCAGCTTTAGAAAGTTAGTGATGTTAATTATTTATTCAGTTTCTTTAATAGATATAAGCCTGCTCAGATTGAGTTCACTTCCGGAAAAGCCTGGGAGAATAAGTTATCCACCGTCAGTTAGGGACTTGGAAGTCTCTGGTTTTAGCTAACTGAGTTGTTAATGATCCTAATAGGTGCACGTCTCCATCCACCCCAGTCTTGGGCAGGTTGAGACTGTGTTCATCTCCCAGTTGGTGTGTTTAGTTAAATTATAGGTGTTTCTTCATAGGCGATGGGCATAATAATGGTGTTTCTCTTATAGAGTAGGTGAAATTGCGAGGTAGACTGTAAAGGGTAGGGCCTGATACACAAGCTCTCCTTTGGTGCTTGCTATTTCACTGTGACTGTCTGCCTTAAAGCCCATCTTCAGCTTCCTTCATCTAACTCAGTGGCCTATTCTCACTATATCGGTCCACTTGATTCCTTGTCTTCAGCCATATGCTTCCCGCTGGAATTTCACCCTCAGGTCTCTCTGCTCTCTGGCAAGCATATGTCTTCCTGACGTGCAGCAGGCTTTGTTCCCTGTGAGCAGGACATGAAAACAGCATAGCACAGTGACTGACTGAAGGTCTGGATTCCAGTTCCAGCCCTGCCATCACCTCCTTGTGTTGTTCATCATCTTTTGGTTTGCGCATGATTCGTGTAAAGTAATTAAAATTATGTCTGTAAAATTACACTATAAAGGAAGCCAGCTCTTAGAACTAGTGAGAAAAGTGCAAGGGTTTAAGAAAGCATTAGTTCTTAACGGAAAAGACAGATAAAGAAAAAAGATCAGATTCCTGGTGGTGCCCTGCCTCATAATCTGTGAAGGTCCTATGAGCTCTTCATGGAAGTGAGAAGTAGTGATTCGTGAAGCCGATAGAGAATAAGTGCTCCAGATGGTTCATGTGTTCACCAGTGAGATCAAAACTCCAATGAAAGCTGAGCAGACAGTGAGTTATTGTCTGAAGCTGAGTGTGGAAACCGGTTACAAAGTTGCTCCTTACACAGGTAAATGAAAAAGTCAGAATGTAAGGCAGAAACCTTTGCATCAGGTTGCCCTTAAGCATCCCTTAAATTGCTCATAAATTCCACATGCAGACACAACATCTTTGGATGGTATCACCATTTTTCTTCTGTCATTGGCAGATTGTTACAGGGTGTTTTGGGGGATAAGCACCAAGTGAAATAGAAAGTTTGTACTTGGGACTGCATTGTACCAGAAATACCTACATTATACACTGGAATCCCACTATGTGAGAAGCCCATGTAGGCTGAGGGAGCAACAGATGTGTGTCTCTTTTCCTCCAGAACCACGTCCCTCATCTTGCAGAGCACATGTGGTTGAATGCAAGTGAGGTGACTGTGCCCAGGTCACGACTCTGCTGTAACTCGGAGGAGAGTGGCATCTGAGAATGAAGGGAGTGCATGGACACCTCTGTCTTGTGCATTTTGATGGTTTACAAGGTCTCTGGATGTTGGCAGTCTTCAGTAATCAAAAGAAAATATATGCCTGTTGTACACATCCTAGAGTCTAATATTAATATTTTATATGGAAGTTAGAGGTCTTAAGTTGAGGCGTATAGGCTAGGAATCTCCTGCTGTATCAGCCAAACAATGATTGTCAATTTTGAGCTCTTTGGTAAAAACTCAATAGAGATTTCCTATATTAAAGATAATTTATTTTTCTAAAATAATTTACTACCCCCTCAGCATTTCCATAGTTCCTATTAGAGCCAGATATGTGTGCTCCTAAGATTTGAATGAATGTGTGTGTATTTATGCATATATGCATGTGTATATACACATTAAAATATGAGTGTGTGCATGTGAAAGATTTGCAGAGTTCATGATTTGTTTGTTTGGTTTTTTTGCTTACTTTAGAAGTTGTGTGGTTTAAGCAGGTCTTATCTGCATTAGATAAGCTTGAACTTTTGTGCGCACCCCCTTTTCCCTCACTGCCTTCTAGATGGAGGAATTCTACCCAGGCCATGCAGTATTGTGGGAAATCTCTGGCCCTAAGACAGACAGACGTGAGTTCAAGTCCTGAGTCCCTGTTCTCAGTAGCTCTGTGTCCTTGGAAATTACTTCACAACTTCTCTCATCTGGGAACGAGAGTAAATTATCTACTGTATTGATCTTTGAGAGGATAGAGGAAATGTTTGGCAAGCACCTGGCTCCTGAAATGCCCACAAGAAAGGCTGCTGCTGCTCCTGACTTCCGAGAGCAGGTGATCTGCCCCTCTCTCCGCTTTCTCCTCGGTGACATCAGCCTGGTTCCCTGGCATGGACCACCAGGGAAGGATCTGCTGCTTCCGCACAGGAACCTCTGTGGTCTGGTTGTCGGTATCCAGACTTGGGCTCACTAGCTCTGGGTGTGGCTTTCTGGAGGAGCTGGACACGTCCATGGCCTCCACGGAAGGCTCTCCTCAGATGTTTCAGTGGTCTTCATCTCCTGACATCTGTGTTGCTCCTGACCAAGGGCCTTGTTTATTCTTGGTCCTGTTGTAGCTCTTACTGAAAGTGAAAAGATCAACCTGTAAGAATGCAAGCGACTGTGTTTTGGAGGAGTGGGGAAGAAACCACTGCTAAAGACGTTGAGAGTGAGAGGACGGAAACCACCCAGCATCCCCATGTTGTCTTGAGGTGCGGTTTCCCTCTGAACACGATGCCTCCGAATGGCCCCCTGAGTTCTACAAGACTCCTGGTCAGGCAGAAACGATGTCTTAGTCCAGGCCAAGGCAACACACGTTAAACAGTCTCTGAGGACTTGATTTTTACTCAGCATTAGGTTTTACTGAATATTTTTCTTAAGTTGTGGTGTTTTAATAAGCAGTTAAGGGATAACAAGTCCTTTTAAGGCAGGAATAATTCAACCATAGCTTGATACCTGCCAGTCACTGTGACTGGGTCAATACTATTGCTTGTAGATTTCTCCACGATACCCAGAAAGGAACAAAGAAAGATGGGGTAAGTCCCACGTGTTTTCCCTAAAATAAGAAAGGAACATCCTAGCAGACTGCTTAAAATAATCATGTTTTAATTTGCATAATTTGCACCTTTTCATAATTTTTTTTGTGGTTACCATTCCACGTTTCTTCGTTTCACACTGAAAAATCTTAGCCTGTTTGCCCTTAAGCCTTTAGAAACAACCCCCTTTTACATACTGGAGCTCTTCTGAGCTCCCTCTCCCCAGGTCTCCTGGACTTACTGGCAGCCAAGCTGGCATGAGATTTTTCCAGGCTTCCTTCTAAAGAAGCCTCTGTGGTGTAGATGGCACTTCTTTTGGTGTTAACCTTAATTTTTCCAAATGGCCTCAGAGGCACGCTGAGTTACTTCCATCTTTCCTTTACTCAGTGATTTCATGAGGTTCCATGAACGTCGGTTTTGTGCGGATTTACTGAGTGTGAGCTACGTGTTGGGCTCTGTGCTAGAGACTAGGTAGATAGAAATGTAAGTACATACTTGGCCATAACCTTTGGGAGCCTTCCAGTTGAGTGAGAGGGACAACGACTAGCACACTGTGGCGTTTACAAAGTGCTGTGACCACACCGAGGAGCCTAAGAATCTCTTTGGAGGAGCTGGCAAGGTTCCGAGTACGGATGACATCGTAGGATGCTCTTCAAACATGAGTTAGGGGTTATGTGGCAGTCAGAGGTTGGGTTTGTGGGAAGGCTACCCCCTAGGGAAAGAAGAGCCTTGCATGAAGTCTGTACTGACACTCAGTGGCTGGTCTCACACGGCCTTAGAGGGGCAGGTTGCATTCCAGACAAGGATGGAGATAATGGGGTGGGCGCAGGGAGGATTTGATTCTTCTGGCTGGAGGATAATTTACAATATTGCGTTGGTTTCTGCCACATGTCAGCGTGACTCCGCCATAGGTATATATATGTACCCCCCTCCTGAGCCTCACTTCCATTTCTCTTCCCATCCCACCCCCTCTATGTTGTCACAGAGCCCTGGGTTGAGCTCCCTGTGTCACACAGCAAATTCCCACTGGCTATCTCTTTTACATATAGTAATGTATAGGTTTCCATGCTACTCTCTCAGCTCATCTCTCTCTCTCCTTCCCTCCCCACCGTGTCCACAAGTCTCTTCTCTATGTCTGCGTCTCCACTGCTGCCCTGCAAATAGGTTCATCAGTATCATTTTTCCAGATTCCATAGGCATGCATTAATATGCACTATTTGACCTTTTCTAAGAGGACTTCCCAGGTCATCCAGTGGTTAAGAATCTGCCTTCCAGTGCAGGGGATGCTGATTTGATCCTTAGTTGGGGAACTAAGATCACACATGCCGTGGGGCAACTAAACCCTCCTGCTGCAGCTAGAGAAAGCGCATACACCACAGCTAAGAGCCCACACACTGCAGTGGAGACCAGTGCACCCAATAAGTAAATAAATATGAAGTAAGGGGATTAAATAATGGATTTTGGTTGGGATAGTGAGTAATTATTTTGTTCAGGCCATCTTGGTGTAGAGGAGACTGGTTGGGAGACTGATGATCAAAGGATGTGTAGTGGCTGAAACCTTGGGAGTGACAGAGGAGGAGGATATAGGGAGGTGGAGGTCCATTTGAGAAAATTTTAGGAAGAGGAGTCTATAGAGAAGGAAGAGAAGTACAAAATGGTCCAGGGCCAGCACTTGTGAGCCCTTTTCATATCATGGCACATACAGGAAATATTTGTCCAGCCATGAGGTAAATGGACTGTCCCTTGGAGTACTGCCCCAAACTGCCCTGTAGTCAGAGGGCCAGGGGCTCCACGTTTCAGCACATTCTGTAACGAACTTTTCACCACAATTGGGAAGCTTGTTGGGGTTGCTAAGATAGATCTAGAGGCAAAAAATTCTTGTTGCACTCATGGCTTTATTTACATTTTCTCCATATTTAATTGTTATGGGGTCTCCAAGGAGTCATTATTCTCATATTGTAGGTAAGGCTCTGACAGGTGGAATTTGAACCCCAGTCCTGGGATTCCAAGTCATGTGATTTCTGTTGAGGCCACAGGCATAGGTGCTGGTGTAAACTGCAGTGTGGAATGCAGAAGCAGGCTGGCCAGTGGGGTGTGACTGAATATCTCAAAGCTTGTGTGTTTCGGGAAGAGTCTTACTTGTAAGGGGAGAAGGCAATGGCACCCCACTCCAGTACTCTTGCCTGGAAAATCTCATGGATGGAGGAGCCTGGTAGGCTGCAGTCCATGGGGTCGTGAAGAGTCGGACCTGACTCTTTCACTTCTCACTTTCATGCATTGGAGAAGGAAATGGCAACCCACTCTAGTGTTCTTGCCTGGAGAATTCCAGGGACAGGGGAGCCTGGTGGGCTGCCATCTATGGGGTCACACAGAGTCGAACACGACTGAAGCGACTTAGCAGCAGCAGCTTACTTCTGAGGAGCACCAGGGAGTTGCAAGTGCAGAGGCTGAGCTCAGACTGCTGGCCTCCAGGGAGGAAGAAGGATCTCAAGACACTGCATGTGGCAGATGCTGGGAAGTTCAGGTATGATAAGGAATGACAGGTGTCTGTCAGCTTTTGGAAATACGACAGAGCGGAATCAACAAGCTCTGTTGAAGGCCAGATAGCAAGTATTTTAGGCTTTGAGGGCTATAAGGTCTGTGTTGTAACCACTCACCTCTCGCTGTAGCACAGCTCAGCCATAGACAGTCCTTTCATGAATATTCATGGCCATGTTCCAACATTTTATTTATAAAAGCATGCAATGGGTCAGATTTACTCCCAGACCATAGTTTGCCAAGCAGACTTTTGCCTTAGAGGAAAGGAAGGGCAGAATGGAAACTTAGTATTTATTCAGTACTCACCATGTACTCGACCCTTGGTAAACATTTTTAACCCTGAAGTGCAAGCACCAGTCCCACTTACAGTTGATAGAAAGATCCCAGGGGTTAGATAACTTGCCAGAAGGTTGCACAGCTCCTTAATGACTAGCTGGAGCTTGCACTTCAGTCAGCCTGAGTCCAAAGCCCAGGTCATCTTCACTTCACTTAGTTGCTGCTCAGAACCAGCAGCCTAGGTTAGATCCCTCTCAAAAGATACCCTTGCACAGAAGCCACTAAGCTCTGTATGCTCAGTTATGTCCTTCACTTGACCTTCAGGGAAGCAGTGCTTTTCTGCTTACCTTTGTTTTAGGTGGCTAGGGCTGCCATGAAAAGTACCACAGAGCGGGTGGCTTAAACAACAGAAATTAGTTTTCTCATGGGTCTGGAGGCTGTAAGCCTGAGATCAAAGTGCTGGCAGGTTTGGTGTCTCCTGCAGCTTCTGTCCTTGGCTCCCAGATGGCCAGCTTCTCCCAGTGTCCTTGCGTGGCCTTTCTTGTGTGTGCACCCCTGGTCTCCACGTTTTCTCTTGCAAGGACAGCACTCAGATTGAATTAGGGTCTACCTCAGTGACCTCATTTTACCTTACTCACCTCTCTGAAGGTTCGATCTCCAGATACAGTCACATGCTGGAGCACATTGGGATTCACCATATGAAATTTGGGGGAACACCCTTAAGACTGTAACTATTCTCCTCCTCTTTGGTGGATATCAAGGGATTGTTGAGAACACAGCCTGAGTTACTTAACACAGAAGCTGAAGGCATTCTCCTCTGTGGGAAGGCTTCTCTTAGTTCCCATTTGAGCCTTAGGAAAAAAAGTTTATGAAAATTATTTTGTAATCATTTTTGATTTATAGAAAAGTTGTAAAGCTAATTCAGAGTTCCTGTATACCACCGCATGCCCACTTTCTTTTATCATTGGTATATTATAATAGTATGATATATTGTCACAGCTAATGATCTCGTGAAAGTGTCAGTCCCTCAGTCGTGTCTGACTCTTAGAGACCCCATGGACTATAGCCCTCCAGGCTCCTCCGTCCATGGAATTCTCCAGGCAAGAATACTGGTGTGGCTTGCCATTTCCTTCTGCAGGGGATCTTCCTGACCCAGGGATCGAACCCAGGTCCTCCTGCATTGCAGGCAGATTTTTTACCATTTGATCCACCTCTCATACTTACATATTTATTATTCATAGGCTTTTTGGGCAGTGCTGGTCTTCCTTGCTGAATTGGACTTCCTCTCATTGCGGGAGTGGGGCTCCTCTGATTGTGATGCGATTCTCATTGCTGTGGCTTCTCTTGTTGCAGACGTGGGCTCTAGGCGCCCGGGCCTCGGTAGCTGTGGCACGTGGGCTCAGTACTGCAGCGTGCGGGCTTAGTCGCCCCGCAGCATGTGGATTGGACCCGTGGCGCCTGCTTGGCAGGTTGGATTCTTAACCGCCAGGGAAGTCCCTGACACATTATCAACTGAAGTCTATACTTCATATTTCCTTAGTTTAGAACTAATATCCAGGATCTTGTTCAAGGATACCATTGAGACTTATCATGTCGCTTTAGGCTCCATTGCCTCTGACAGTCTCCCAGACGTTGCTTGGTTCTGAGACCGTGGCAGTTCTGAGCCTACTCTTCTGTTTCGTAGGATGCCCTTCTTTTGGGATTTGTCTGATGCCTCTCATGATTAGACTGAAGTTACGGGGTTTAAGGGAAGAGGCCCACAGAGGTAAAGTGCCCCTCTTATCATGTTGTGTTGACATTTCAACATGACCTGCAGGGTAACTCTGGTCACCTGGCCAGGGCAGTGGCGGCCAGGCTTCTCCACGGTCAAATTCCTTTTCTTACATCCTTCCCCATCCTCTACCCTTGGGAAGGAAGTTGCTGTGTGAGCCTTCCACGAGGGGTGGGGAGTTAGGCTTCCCTCTTTGTGAGTGGAATGCTAACATAAATCATTTGGAGTTCTTCTGCCTGGGCGGCCCTTGTCCTCCTCCTCATTTTCTTATTTATGTCAGTATAGACTGATGGGCAGATGACATTCCGTGTGGCACCGAGAGGCGCCTTACACAGGCACTCAGACCCTCCGCCGCACATGTGGCCTTGTTGGCTGTTAGACTGATCAGTCTTTGCCAAGAAAAAGTGTCAGAATGCTGTTAGGTCCAGCCTAAAATGGGGGCAGAGTTGCTGCCTGAGCAGTTTTAATTTCTCCATATAGACTGTTAACCACATGTATGTTACCTGAAACCTTAAAGACTTTTTTTCAGACTTCAAGCTCCTAATTCCTAAAGGGTGCAAGCATTATTTTCTTGCTGGTGAAGAAACACCCTTCTGGATTTTGTCTGAAATTAGCACTGAAGCAGCGCCACCGTGTGGTAAATGCAGAAGAATTCCTGTGTTCTAGAAACAAGCAGGGAATTCTGTTTCTTTCATGATACCTAGGACGGAGGAGCCTGGTAGGCTGCAGTCCATGGGGTCGCGAAGAGTCGGACACGACTGAGCAACTTCCCTTTAACTTTTCACTTTCATGCATTGGAGAAGGAAATGGCAACCCACTCCAGTGTTCTTGCCTGGAGAATCCCAGGGACGGGGGACCTGGTGGGCTGCCGTCTCAGGGGTCACACAGAGTTGGACATGACTGAAGTGACTTAGCAGCAGCAGCAGTAGCTAAAGTACTTTAGCGGTTTCCCAGGTGGCACTAGTGGTAAAGAATTTGCCTGCCAGTGCAGGGGTCAGGAAGCACAGGTTTGATCCCTGGGTTGGGAAGATCCCCTAGAGTAGGAATTGGCAACCCACTCCAGTATTCTTGCCTGGGAAATCCCATGGACAGAGGAGCCTGGAGGGCTCTAGTCCCCGGGGTCACAAAGAGTCAGACATGACTTGAGTATGCACGTGCACACACATACACAAAGTACTTTAAGAATAAAATAAGTTCTTTTAAAAAGAGGCTGCTTTCTGACTTGCCTTTGTACATGATTGGGTTTACATAAAAATTAACACTTAAAAGTTAAAATTTCTAGTAGCTATTATTATTTTGGGGCATACTGTTAACTTTTAATTTGTATCTTAAAGTAAACTTCCCCCTCCCCCGATTATTCAAAATTAATAAAAATTAATTAATGTGCACATTGCATGTCGAGGTATAAATGTGCAACAGGTTGAAACTCTGAACTTCTGGAGCTTTTCTCTTTGACGTGAGGCAGGTTAGGGACTTGTTGCATTCTTCTTTGGCCAAATGTTTTAAGAATTTTGAGGCTCTGTGGAAGGTGGCCCAGGGACCCTGAGAGTGTACCCCATGTTGAGTGGGAATGTGGGCGGGACTAGCAGCGCTCTGCCTCCTGGAATGTTCACATCCACAGGAGTTGTCTTTGGAGTAGGGGCAGGGAGTGTTAGTGGGATAATTTAGAATGGCGTGTGGTTGACTTGGGTAATGGTTAGCAAGTGCTAAGCTGGAGATTAGTGGGACAGCCTGTTAGAGTTACTTCTAAAGAAAATCAAACAGTCACTCTTTTTATTGTATTAAATCAGTGTGTCGTAAGAATTCCAGATCTAATGTTAAACAGGTTTTGAGAGTGAGGTGAAGTTGTCGTTGCTGATGGACAAGGGAAATACATGAAGAATTGGATGTTTCCCCTCTGCCGTGTCCTGAACCCGAGACACTAACCAGTAGGGAGGTGAACGTTGGAGCTGAGAGGCCTGTGGCTGTCTCTGCCATTACTGGGGTTGGCAGCGGTGTCGGGAGAGAAGGAACCCTGCCTGTGACTCTTCATCTGGCTCCTCGGCAGTGATGTCATGGGTCACCTATGTCATTGTGAGTGCAACTTGTCCTGGGCAAACTCGAAAGAGATAATAGCTGAGCCTCCGAATATCACTTAGCTGCTGCCCTCTTAGGTTCCTGATGTTTTCAAGAGGTGTTTCAGATAATGGGAACCACGTGCATTCACGTGTGAGCTCTTCAGCACAGAGGTCAGAGAAGGACATTTGCCTCAAGCTCAGAAACCTTGCCTGTCCTGGCTCTCTGGGACTGTTAGAGGCCACGCGTGTGTGGCCTGACACACCAGCCTCTGGCCAGCACAGCGAGATGGCAGGCTGCTCCTGACCTCAGATACAGGCTCTCAGAGCAGAGTGTCTCCTCCGTACAGTGTCAGGGACGTGAAAGAGCTCCCTGCAGATCCTGACAGGTACAACAGCGATGACAGTGAGGACTGTGGTGGCACGTGGAAGGTTCTAGAATTCAGCTGGGGAATCAGAAATGAATGAGAGCCAGCTTTGGGGCCAGCTGGGGGCTGTGGGTGGCTTGTGGTGGACTTGGAGTTAAGGGAATTCTTTTTTCTCTTTCTGTCTCCCTCTTTCCTTCCTTCCATCTTGAATTCCTTCCAATGAACATTTTGAAAGTGAGAGACTGACTTTATACACTGGAGAGTCCATTGTTAAAAGGAGGCTTTTGATGTCTGAGAACAGCACTTTCTGTACAGATGATCAAAGTTTCAAATTACTGTTCAATATACTGTAGTTAACAATTTTAAACATGGCTTTTCATAGCCTTTAAATTCAACTTATAAATCTTACATTTATAGTCTAATTTAAAACCATACATATAAAACAGCTTATATAACTCAATATCAAAAAACTCAATCCAATAAAAAATGGGCAGAAGACCTGAAAAAATATTTTTCCAAAGAAGATATACAGATGGCCAACAGGCACATGAAAAGATGCTCAACATCACTAATTATTAGAGAAATGCAAATCAAAACCACAGTGTGGTATTGTCACCTGTCAGAATGGCTATCATCAAAAGCTCCGCAAATAATAAATGCTGGAGAGGGTGTGGAGAAAAGGGAGCCTTCATACATTGTTGGTGGGAATGTAAATTGGTGCAGACACTATGGAAAGCAGTATGAAAGTTCCTTACAAAACTAAAAGTAGAAGTACTGTATGATCCAGTAATTCCACTCCTGGCATACATACCTGGAAGAAGCAAAAACTTCCATTTGAAAAGGTGCATGCGCCCTGATGTTCACAGCAGCACTGTTTACAATAGCCAAGCGTGGAAACAACCCAGTTACCTACCAAGAGATGACTGGCTTAAGATCACACACACACACACACACACGCTTAAGATCACGCACATGCACGTGCACACGTGAATATCACACACACACACACGCGCGCGCGCTTAAGTTCATACATATACATGCGTGCGAATATTAGCCAGAAAAAAGAATGAAATACGACCATTTGCAGAAACGTGGATGGATCTAAAGAATATTATGCTTGGTGAAATGTCAGAGGAAGATAAGTACTGTGTGATATCTCTTACATGTGAAATCTAAATGACACAAATGAATCTATATACAAGACAGAAACAGACTCACAGGCATAGAAAACAAACTTATGGTTACTGCATGGGAAAGGAGTGAGGAAGAGGGATCAAGTAGGGATAAATTAAATTATGGGACACAAACTACATAAAAATAGATCAGCAACAAAGATTTAATGTATACACAGAAACTATAGTCTATCGCTGGTTCAGTTCAGTTCAGTTGCTGAGTCGTGTCCAACTCTTTGCGACCCCATGAATCGCAGCACGCCAGGCCTCCCTGTCCATCACCAACTCCCGGAGTTCACTCAGACTCATGTCCATCGAGTCGGTGATGGCATCCAGCCATCTCATCTTCTGTCGTCCCCTTCTCCTCCTGCCCCCAATCCCTCCCAGCATCAGAGTCTTTTTCCAATGAGTCAAGTCTTTACATGAGGTGGCCAGAGTCCTGGAGTTTCAGCTTTATCCCTGGTGGCTCAGACAATAAAGACTGCCTGTGCTGCAGAAGCCATGGATTCGATCCCTGGGTTGGGAAGTTCCTCTGGAGAAGGAAATGGCAACCCACTGCAATATTTTTGCCTGGAAAATCCCATGGACGGCCCATGGGGTCACAAAAGAGATGGACATAATTCCTAAAGTGGAATACAGTTGACAAAACAACTGAGTTACTATGCTTTGCACCTGAAACAAGCATGGTGTTATAAATCAGTTGCACTCCAATTTAAAAAGTAATAAACATAAAAGCCATATTAAAAAAGTAAATTTTACTTACAACTGAAAACTGCCTATTTCAAATAGGAATCACAAAGTTAGTCAGATACTCTGATATGCCACATTTTTAAAAAATACAAAATTTTCACTAGACATATTCCCTGATTATGCCCAGTGGTGCAAACCTAATCCTAACAGTAATGCCGTTGTACTGATACTCAAATGCAGTTGAGTTTGGCATTTTTCAAGTCTTTATTTAATTCTCAACCTTACCAATATAATGGATCAGCTGGGGCAAGATGAGGCTGGAGCCATGAACTCATGATCCCAGGATGTCGCCATATATTACAATTAGGTTTGATTTCAAGAAAAAAAAAAGAAAATCAAATACCTAATAGTTTAAATAGATAGATAAATAGATAAAAGTGTATTTTAAATAGATGAAAGTGCATTTGTCTTCGTTAGTTAACGGTCCAGAAGGACGTGGCACTGGGCCTTGGTGACTTCAAGTTGTCTTCAGGGTACCAGTCTCTCAGCTTGGTGTGGTTGCTGTAACAAGTTACCACCAGCCTGGTGGCTTAGGACAACAGCAACTGACTATCCCACACTTCTGGAGGCTGAAAGTCAGAAATCAAGGTATCAGCTGAACCGCAACCCCTGTGGAGGCTCTGGGGAGAATCTGTCCTTGCCTCTTTTAGCTTCTGAGAATCTCAGTGTTCCTGATTGTGGCTGTATCATTCCATTCTGTCTCCATCTCCGTCTCATGTGGCCTTCTCTGCGTGATGATCTGATCCCCCTTCACCTTTTTTTGTAAAGATACTTGTGAAAGCATTTGGGGCCTGCCCCACTTGGGATAATACAAAACAATGCCTTCATCTCAGAATCATTAACTACAGCCACAAGGACCATTTTTCCGAATGAAGTAACGTGTACAGGTTGTAGCTGTTGGGGCTTGGACCCAGCTTTGGGGGCTGTTAACACCCTCTTATCACAGAGTGAGTGAAGTTACTCAGTCATGTCCGACTGTTTGTGACCCCATGGACTGTAGCCTACTAGGCTTCTCCGTCCATGAGATTTTCCAGACAAGGGTACTGGAGTGGATTGCCATTTCCTTCTCCAGGGGATCTTCCTGACCCAGGCATCAAACCCAGGTCTCCTGCATTGCAGGCAGACTTTACCCTCTGAACCACCAGGGAAGCCTCTTATCACACGGTCACCTCAAACTCCAGTAGGGTTGCTGAGTACTAGCAGACATGTCAGCCTTTCTGCCAAGAGGAGGAAAGAGAAGAGCAAAAAGGGGGCTTCTCCCAGCTAGGTCAGCTCCCATTAAACAGTCTTCTTGAAACCCCACCAAACACCCACTTTCCTCTCAGTCGCTGCCAAGGAAGCTAGAAAATGCAGCCTTTTATTCATTTAATATGCTGTGCTGCTCAAGTATAATCTTCAAAAACGCAAAAATACGACATGCAAGTATCAAAAGGTCCTATGTCAACAGTTTTATTTAGCTCATTTATTAAGGCAGGAACAAGCAAGACGTTAAGACCAAATGAGAATCTGGATTAAAGAGATTTATAATCTCCGCAAGGCAAAATTCATTTGCATTGCTCTCAGTTTCTTTGCAATTTGCAGAGCTGGAAAATAGTCCAGATGAGAGGAAGTGAATCACGAGTACACACCTATGCATCAGATAGTCTGGAGAGTCTCAACAGCCCCCAGCACCCTGCTGAAGCAATCCCCTGTGATCTCTTCTGTTTTTTTTTATAGGTATTGGGTACTTTTCAGAACAGTGACCAGTTAAAAATCAGGTCTGTCTTACAAGGTGGGAGGGCATGACAGATGCTAGGGTTGGCCTCTGGCTAATTCTCTCTCTCAGTGAGTCAGAACTGTTCACCCAGAGTGGAGATTTCAAGCAGTTAGTCACTCCCCTACACAGAATGACACCCTCAGTCAGGCCTCCTCTATTTTAATTAAATTTTTTTTGCTTAATTTTTTATTTATGTAGAATAAAATTATTTTGCTATGAGCTTTGGCAGATACATAGAGTTGTGAAAGTACCACCAGTATCAAGCACAGAATGGTTCCCTCATCCCCAAATACTGCCTCATTCTGCCCCTTTGTAGTAACCCCTTCTGGTAGTGTAGGTATCAAAACCTCTTTTTTCAGTTTTATTTTTATTGAAGTATAGTTGATTTATAATTTTGTGTCTTACCTCTTTACTTTTTATTGGTATTAATAATAGTTATCCAATTAATTAATAATTGCTGACTATTAATTTGTTGCATGGATATACCATAGTTTATCCACTTATCAACTGAAGGACATTTGAATAGCTTTCAGGGATTTTTTTTGTTGTTTATGAGTAAAATTGCTATAAATATGTGCATACAGGTTTTTGAATAAAGATATGTTTCATTTATCTTGAGTCAGTACCTAGTTGTGGCATTGCTTCATGACTTGTTAAGTGTATTATGTTTAATGTTATATGAAAATACCAGCTGTTTTCCAAAGTGGTTGTACCATTTTGCATTCCGCCAGCAGTGTAGGAGGGTTCCTATTGATCTGCATCCTCAGGAGCAGGTCTTAATCATCAATTAAAAAAATTTTTTTAGGCATTCTACCAAGTGTGTCCCTGGTTGCTTAGTGGTAAAGAATCCGCTTGCCAGTGCAGGAGATAGAGGTTCAATCTCTGGGCCGAGAATATCCCCGAGAGAAGGAAATGGCAACCCACTCTAGTATTCTTGCCCGGGAAATCTCATGGACAGAAGGAACCCGGCAGGCTACAGTCCATGGGATCATAAACAATTTGGACATGACTTAGCAACTAAACAACACCAGCAACTAGGTATGTGCTGGTAGCTCACTGATCTAATGGTTTCAGTATAAGCTAGTGAGGTTGTAACTAACATCCAAGGATAATCTTTTAGCCTAGGCTCTTTCTGCCTAATCTTCTTTTTGATTGGAAGTTGCCTCAAGGCAAGGATAAGTTCTTGTATATTTAACCCAAGTTCTTGTATAATTTGGTTTTCAAACAAAAGCATCAGAATCAGATTACCTGAGGTAGGGCTGAGAATGCATTTCCAGGGACCACACTTTGAACATAACTGCTTCAGAGTGGGAAGCAGTCAGGAACGCTCAGGGAAAGAAAGTTCATGGGGACCATGCCTCCCTGTTTCTGGAGTCTTAATACTATCATACAGCTCAGGGCTTGTCTCCAGCTAATGTGAATAGGAGGAGAACCCCTTCCTCATATGGGCTCCTCTCCTAGTTCCTTCAGTTCAGTTTGGTCGCTCAGTTGTGTCTGACTCTTTGCGACCCCATGGACTGCAGCACAAAAGGCCTCCTTGTCCATCACCAACTTCCGGAGTTTACGCAAACTCGTGTCCATTGAGTCAGCGATGCCATCCAGCCATCTCATCCTCTGTCGTCCCCTTCTCCTGCCTTCAATCTTTCCCAGATCAAGGTCTTTTCAAATGTGTCAGTTTTTCGCATCAACTGAAGTTTCAACTTCAGCATCAGTCCTTCCAATGAACACCCAGGACTGATCTCCTTTAAGATGGACTGGTTGGATCTCCTTGGAGTCCAAGGGACTCTCAAGAGTCTTCTCCAACACCATAGTTAAAAGCATCAATTCTTTGGCACTCAGCTTTCTTTATAGTCCAACTCTCACATCCATACATGACTACTGGAAAAACCATAGTTTTGACTAGGCGGATCTTTGTTGGCAAATAATGTCTAGGTTGGTCATAACTTTTCTTCCAAGGAGCAAGCGTCTTTTAATTTCATGGCTACAATCACCATCTGCATTGATTTTGGAGCTCCCCAAAATAAAGTCTCTCACTGTTTTCCCATCTATTTGCCATGAAGTGATGGGATCAGATGCCATGATCTTAGTTTTCTGAACGTTGAGTTTTAAGTCAGCTTTTTCAGTCTCCTCTTTCACTTTCATCAAGAGGTTCTTTAGTTCTTTGCTTTCTGCCATAACTGTGATGTCATCTTCGTATCTGAGGTTATTGATATTTCTTCTGGCAATCTTGATTCCAGCTTGTGCTTCATCTCGTCCAGCATTTCTCATGATGCACTCTGCATACAAGTTAAATAAGCAGGGTGACAATATAAAGCCTTGGCATATCTTTCCCATCCTATTGTTTTCCTCTATTTGTTTGCATTGATCCCTGAGGAAGGCCTTCTTATCTCCTTGCTATTCTTTGGAACCCTGAATTCAAATGGGTGTATCTTTCCTTTACTCCTTAGCCTTTCACTTCTGTTCTTTTCATAGCTATTTGTAAGTCCTCCTCAGACAACCATTTTGCCTTTTTGCATTTCTTTTTCTTGGGGATGGTCTTGATCACTGCCTCCTATACAATGTCATGAGATTTCCTAGTTCCTTAGAGAAGTTGAAATTATCACTCCAGGAAAGACTCAGATCTTTCTCCAGGGACACCTTAAAACCAAGATTTGTGGTTAATCATTTATTTGGGACCGTTGGTTAATGATTCTTATCAGCATTCAGGTTTAGATTCTTTATGGTAAGTTTTAATTGCAACCGGTAGTTATAGGAGGTGGTGGTGGTGTTCAGTTGCTAAGTTGTGTCAGACTCTTTGTGACTGCATGGATTCCAGCCTGCCAGGCTTC
Organism: Madoqua kirkii; assembly: GCA_006408675.1. NCBI lineage: Eukaryota > Metazoa > Chordata > Mammalia > Artiodactyla > Bovidae > Madoqua > Madoqua kirkii. Next base: position 39,750 of record SJYC01074278.1, read on the forward strand.
CCTGTTCTGCACTATATCCTGAGGTTTGCTCAAACTCGTGTCTATTGAGTTGGTGATACCACCCAACTATCTAATTCCTCTGTCACTGCCTTCTCCTCCTGCCTTCAATCTTTCCCAGCATCAGATCTTTTCCAATGAGTCGGCTCTTCGTATCAGGTGGCCAAAGTAAAGGTGAGGGAGACAGAGTTCCTCATTATAAACTCACACGGTATGAATGAAAACAAGGCCCAGGTGGCATTCTGCCCATTTATAGGTTTGTTAGCAGGCTGGCACAGTGCAGTCATACAGTCTGTTTCATATGCCTAATAAAGTTCCAGCTCTGTCCTTTTGGGGGAGGGGTAGTGTTCTGGTGGCACTTTGCATTCAGTGTTTACCTGTAGCAAGTATGGCAGCATTTTATGGATAATACGTTAGTTTTCTACTGTTGCCTTTAGAAATGACTACAAACACAGCAGCTTAAAACAAATTATCTCACAGTTCTGTAGGTTAGAAGTCCAGGCACCACCTGGTGCCATTGTGTCTCTGGTCTGGGTTTCACAAGGTGCAGTGGAAGATGCTGGTGGGCCTGTGTTCCTTTCTGGGGCTCAGAAGATGAAGTATTCCCAAACTCATTCAGGTTGGCTGAGTTCAGTGCCGTGTGGCTCTAACACTGAGGTCCTCCTTGGCTTGCTGGCTCTTGGCTGGGGGTCCATCTAAATATCTCGAGGCTGGCTGCATCCCTTTGTTCGTGGCCCCCTCCCTGCATCTTCAAAACCAGCCTCATGCCCTGTCCAGAAGGGTGGAATCCTTCTCATGCTCTGAGTCTCTATGACCATTTGTAGGTTAGAAGTCCAGGCACCACCTGGTGCCATTGTGTCTCTGGTCTGGGTTTCACAAGGTGCAGTGGAAGATGCTGGTGGGCCTGTGTTCCTTTCTGGGGCTCAGAAGATGAAGTATTCCCAAACTCATTCAGGTTGGCTGAGTTCAGTGCCGTGTGGCTCTAACACTGAGGTCCTCCTTGGCTTGCTGGCTCTTGGCTGGGGGTCCATCTAAATATCTCGAGGCTGGCTGCATCCCTTTGTTCGTGGCCCCCTCCCTGCATCTTCAAAACCAGCCTCATGCCCTGTCCAGAAGGGTGGAATCCTTCTCATGCTCTGAGTCTCTATGACCATCTCCACCGCTTCGGCCCTATCTCCCCTCATCCTCTAACTCAGGTTGCGCTCACTTGCTACCCTTCTCTCTTCCCTTCTCAAGCCCTTGTAAAAAGTTTCTGACATACCCCCCCCACCGCCCCCAGAAACATCACATGTGTTCTTGAGATGAAGACTGAGTTCAGTCTTCCGTTGCTACTTTTAAGGGTTCATGTGATTACATGGGGCCCATCCAGCAATCCTGAATGATCTCTTTAGTTTAAGGTCAGCTGGTTAGTAACTTTTAATTCTTTATTTAAAAACAAAAAACAACATTTTATTTTGTATTGGAATATAAGGAGCCTGGCAGGCTACAGTCCATGTGGCTGCAAAGAGTCAGACACGACTGAGCAAGTGAGCAGAGCATAGCTGATTAACAATGCTGTGACAGTTTCAGGCGGATAGCAAAGAGACTCAGCCTAACAATGTTGTGACAGTTTCAGGCTGATAGCAAAGGGATTCAGCCATACATACACATGTATCCATTCTCCCCAAACTCACCTCCTAAGCAGACTGCCACATAACACTGAACGGAGTTCCCTCTGCTGGTTCCCTCCCTGTCCTTGTTAGTAACCTTAATTCTTAATCCCACCTGCAGAGCCCCTTCACAGCAATACCTGAATTGTGTTTGATTCCATCATTAAGGCCCAGGAATCTTTGGAGTTCTGCCTCCCACAGACAGAATTTCTTACCATGACATTTTGACTCAGGGGGCAAATACTTTCCTAGAATCAGCAGCTGGACCTCCAACCACTTACCAGTCAAGCCAGCGCACATCTGTGTACCTACCTGGGTCACACATGGGCCAGAGTGTTTCTGTGATAGTTCTTATCAGTCCTCATACTTTAGATACCATGAATTCACCACTGAAGAGTGATTTCCAACAACCATAGTACCAGTTAATGAAGTCAGTGATTTAAGCTGTGTGAAAGTCCGTTTCTGACCTTCAGTGTGCTAATTACCATGGTGCTGGTTGCTGATAAGGACAGCTAGCTGACCCACTGGGACTTGTGGCCTTAGCTGTTGTGTGTGTGGCCTTTGATTAGAAGCTAGTTAACTACTGCAGGAGTCTGTATTATAGATTAAGACAACTAATTGCCCTCAGGCAGGAGATTAAAGCCAACAGACACACATTTATATTGTACTGTTCTATGTGAAGTGTTTTGAAATAAAATTGAGATGATGTGATAAAGACTCTCGGCCCCTCAACCGAGGGCTTCGGGGGAGTCCTGTCACATCGTATTGTCACCCTGTGCCTGGCACAGTGGTTGTGCAACAGACACTTGTTGAGTAAATAGGTGAATCAATGCATTTCTGTGCTGTAATACACCAGGGGTTTCCTGCTGGCTCAGATGGTAAAGAATCTGCCTGCAGTGCAAGAGACCTGAGTTTGAACCCTGGGCTGGGAAGATACCCTGGAGAAGAGAATGGCAACCCCCTGCAGTATTCTTGCCTGGAGAGGTCCATGGACTGAGGAGCCTGGTGGAGTACAGTCCATAGGGTCTCCAAGAGTCTGACATGACTGAGCAATTAAGACTTTTCATTTTTCACTTTCATGCTGTAATACACGAAAAGTCAGATATATTACAGGAACAGTATGGCAGACACAGTGAATTGGGAGAAAGTGGAAACATGGCTCCGGGTGCTTTGTTGAACTGGGAATGTATTGTATTCATGATGCTATAAACATGCGCACTGCAAGCTGAGACTTGCAAATCTTTGCCAACATTTATTTCAAGCATCCTTTATTGAAAGGGGGGTGGCTCTGTTTTGATAGATTGTTTTCCTGCTAGATTTAAGTGCCCTGGTGGCAGTGCACATTTGCATTGCATAGCCCCTGTGCATTGCATGAATCAGTAAAGGCTGTCTACCCATCTCAACATTGTTACTCTTGCTCAGTCCCTAGGTCATGTCATTCTTACAAAAAGATAAGTTATTCGAAAGAGAGCGGAGGCTTACTGAGAGAGTGTCAGGTAACTGTTCTATTTCAGTCACCATCAGCAGATTACCCATTTTTTTCCTCTTGCCTTCTGTTTTTTCTTCCTTAGAATGAACAGTCTGAATTTCCACAGACCTCACTTGTCTTTGGGTGTGATGAGGTTACAGCAGTAATAACTCGTTTCACTGACTTGTGGCCCACCTCTCCTTACACAAGGCCCTAGGCCCTTGTTAAAGTTCTCTGGGAGTTTTAGGACATTCCCCAGGGGCACAGCATGTGCTCCTGGCCAGGAAAGTTCTGGATGCCGGGCTAGCTGGCTCTTCTCTCCTGGAGCCCCGCCCACATTAGCCCCTGGTACCCAGGTGGCATTTCCTGGAGCTGAGTCCTCTCAGGCAGCAGTTCAGGGTTTTATTTATAGCCTCTACCCCGCCTCTCATAGGAGAAATCCGATGATAGGATGACACACTGTGCTTGAAATCGCTCTCCGCTTGGGCCGAGGCTTTCTGACCCAGTCATTTGATCAGCCGGCTTCTTCCTTAAAGGAAATGCTCCCAAGAGACTCTCAGCCTCTATAGGCAGTCCTGCCAGTTGACCTGCCCAGCCTCAACACCGTGTAGAGCAGATGGAGGTAAAGCCAGGTTCTCTCCATCCTGTTGGCTTGGGCCAAGTCTTCCCCTTTCTCAGTCCCAAAGTGCGTTTCTCTTCCTCCCCGCATAACGCTTCCCCCTCTCACCTCCCTCCCCCCAGCATAATGCTTTCTTGTGGGGGTACAGGAGAGAAAGGGGCCAGACTTTGGAAGCTCTGTATAGGTATTGTGCTCTTTAAAAATCCAAGACTAATTTCAGAGTTTACCATTTCTTACTGACTTGATTTATGACATTTGCTTTGCTGATAAAGGGCCCCCCTCACCTTCGCCCTCTCTGCCCTGCCAAAGAAATCCTCTTCCTCAGCCTTTTTATTTTTCTCTTCTTGTGAACATTTCCCAATGTGAGATGAGAACCCAGATCAGATAAAATTGACAGGAACCTTTACTGTGAAAGTTTAGGATGCTAAAAAACAAAACAAAAGAAAACTAAAATGATGGCTCACACAGGAGAGTCACTTTTCATAGTGTCCAGGTGTCGTGAAAAAATGTAAGATCTACCTTCAATGCAGTAAGTACCCTCAGGTGTTCTGTGTCCCAAATGTTACTTTCAAATATATATATAATTATTTTCAACTGAGTCACTCAGAAATGAAAAGTAACCCTTGCCCTTCTCTCTTCCGCTGCCTGGAGATAAAGCCCAGTTTGGTTTATTTCTGCCATTCCTTTTTAAAAAATATTCCTTATATGGTCATTTCTAAGCAGCAAAATAGCTGTGTGATTAAAATGTCAAAAGGAGTAGGAAAACTGGCCGCTGGCAAAAGTGTATTTGGAGATTTACAGAGAGGCAGGAGAGGGACGGGGAGAAGGCTGCGTTCCAGGTTGTGGACGGAGGTGACTGAGGGAGATGCCCCCCCACCCTCCGTCCGCCACTGATCAAACCCCTGGACAGTGTAAGGAGCTGGCAGGAGCTCTCCTGTGCAGGTTGCCTACTGGGTGCCTGTGTAACCACTTTGGGGCACACTTCCTGTTTCTCTTCATCCTAAGAGCCCTTTGTCTCTATGTTAGAAAGCCCCCTTTCCCTTGTATCACAGAACAGAGGATGGGGGGCAGAGGAAGGCGGGGAAGTCAAGATGAGCTGTTATGAACTGGGTGTAGTTCATAATCAAGAACAATCCCCGTTCATCGTAAACCTTGTAAACTGGGTAGACTGGAGCCCCACTCACGGCTGTAGCCCCTGCTCGGACCCTGACAGAAGAGTGGTCTTCCTTAGAAGTGCCGCCCACGGTGGGCTGTGCTCTCCATAGTTGATACCAAAGTATGGCCCGCGATTTCCACCGTACCTGGTAAGCTTGTCAGAAGCTGCATCGTAACGAGCCCCCCATGGTATCCTTATGCCCAGTTAAGCTTGAAAAGTGCTTTCACCATTGTCTTGGTGCCCAGGGGTGATAGGGAGGGAAGGCCGCTGCAGCAGGGAAGCACACTAGCTTCTGGATGAGCCCATTTTTAAGTTAATACCTGACAGTCTTGTTTTTCAGAGACTCTTGTCTTAAACAGGAGCCAGCAAACTGTGCTTTGTGGGTAACTGTTACTATAGTATTTGATTCTGGTTAATTTGGGGGGATTAACTTGATAGTGCTTGTTTTACATGAAGGGGTGAAGTTATCTTACTTTTTTTAGGTAGTTTATGCTTGTGTGTATGTAGGGCGGGGGTCCACTTAGTCATGTCTGAGTCTTTGCAACCCTTTGGACTGTAGCCCGTAGGCTCCTTTGGCCATGGGTTTCTCCAGGAAAGAATACTGGAGTGGATTGCCATTCCTTTCTTCAAGGAGTCTTCCCAACCCAGGGATTGTACCTGCGTCTTCTGTGTTTCCTGCATTGCAGGTGGACTTGGGAATGTTGAATATGTCATTGTAAACAAAAAGCTGTGGGTAGAAAGGTGCTGGGTAGTCGTTTCCCCTGAGTAAGGGTCAGGTGTTAGAGAAATGTGTTTTTTGGTTTTGATCTCCACTGATGATGAATTTGGCCACTTCATTTAGAACTTTTCCACGTCAGTAGCATAGAACTCAAAGTCACTGTGGCTTAATAGATGGCAGGTTAGTGTAAGAGCCAGTGGTTACAATGGCTCCTAACTGGTGTGTCCTCTGGTCGTCCCGTCCTGTGGTCAGTCTGCTCAGCTGCCCACATCACAGACCCTGAATGCCCCTTGTCATGGAACACCGTGTGTAATGGAAACAGTAGCTCTTATCTTTCTGGAGGGTATGTACCTCCCATTAACTGATTCCTCAGGGTTCCTTCTTCAACCTGTTATTGGTGTTTTCTGTTAGAGTAGGATCTTTCCTTGAGTGTCTGATGATTTTAGTTTGTAAGTACAAGGTACTAAAAAACTGACTAAACGGTAGAGTTTTGTGTGTGTGTGTGTGTGTATATATGTGTGTGTGTGTGTCTGTAGGGAAGGCTTTGTGGTAGAGTGATGGATCAGGGACCCACCATTTCTTTGGGGACTTGGCTTCAACTGTGATTATGTATAGGCCTTTTCTCCTTCCAGGGAGGAATCTCTAATCCAGGGATCCCTAACCTCTAGGATATAATGCCAGATAGTCTGAGGTGGAATTGATGTAGTAATAATAAAAATAAGGTACACAATAAATGTAATGGCACTTGAATCATCTCCAGACCATCTCTCCCAACCCCACCCTACTCCACCCCCAACCTTGGTCCATGGAAAAATTTTTGTCTTCCTCAAAACCTGTCCCTGGTACCAAAAAAGGTTCCTCCTTGGTGTGCAAGCTTGCTGTTAGCATTTTCATAGCTGGCAGCTGGGGTGGAGGGTGTGGAGAGATGCCTCTCTGGGTGGGGCCCACCAATCCACGTGGAGAATTTTTCTCCATCCCTAACTTAGTGTAGCACTGAAGAATTGAGCTCTTGAATCTCCACGATCTTGGAAGTCAGCCTTTCCAGGAAAGACTTCTGCATCCAGGATGAAGGAGAGAATGCTTCCTGGTTTGGGAAGGGGTGCTGAAGGGGTCTTAGTTTCCTTTCAGTAGATTTCCAACCCACACCTCTGCATTCAACCCTGCCATGCCCCTGCCTTCAGAGGGGTCTGCTGTCCGTGAGGCTGAGCACTCCCTCCCCCGCACGCCCTCTCCCCTTCCCAGGCCTAACCCTTCCTGCTGTGCTCCGTCCATGCTCCCTGGCAGTCTGTTTCCACTTTCAGAAGTTTGGTTTCTTGCCTGTAGTTGTCTTCCTTCCCCATTGGTCTCTCTTAAATCCCTTTACTACAGCTTTAATGGTGTTTTGAAAGGGAGTGAGGGCAAATGAGCGTTCATCTGCTGTGTTTAATGGAAAGTGCCCAAAGAGTCTCTAACGAGCGATTGAGGGGGGAAAGAAGAAAACCTCTGAGTTATAAATTTATCCGGTTTTATAGCATTTGAGGTTCAGCTGTTTGTGAAAAGCAATTTAAATAAAAGGATCATGTTGGAGAGCCGTGGTTTATATTCACTTCATAATATTTCAACCCCTAGTAAAAGAGGAGGTCAGAAACAAGGGAATATGAATAAAAGATTTGCTGAATGTGTAGCCAAGACCTAGGATTGGGTGGTGGGAGGCCCTACTGCCCTGGCCTTTTCTAGGATTGCCTATTTAATCTAGATTTCCTAGTTTTTATAAGGGCTGAATGGTGATTTAGTACATGGGCTTCAAACCTGCATGCACCTCAAAACTGTTTGAGTTCCTTCTTTACTGTGTGTTGGCCTTGAGAAAATTGTTTCACTGATTTGAGCCTCAGCTTCCTGACCTAAAAATGGGGAAAATAGTGTTTTTCCTCCAAAGTTATTAGGACTGGATGAATTAATGTATGTACGTCCTTGTGCTTGTGTGGCCACTGACTGCAGTTTTATTGACTTTGTTACATTCTAGGTCTCCTTCCCTTTCCAGCCTCACTGTTCACTGTGGCAAGCACTGTGCCAAGCCTGGGAGCCAGAGACACTTGACCTCTGCTCTCATGATATTCCCCTAAGAGCTGAAGCCTCCCTCATTCTTCTTTTAGCTCTGGGATGTACTGAAGTTTGAGTTGGAGAGGGATGGAGACCATATTTAAACCTGGGTCTGCCCAGCTCTAAAGGCTCTGCTCTTTTTAAAAAAATAAAACTAATTGATTTACAATGTTATGTTAGTTTCTTCTGGACAGCACAGTGAATCAATTCAGAGGCTTTGCACCATTCAGAGGCTCTGCTCTTAACACCATCTCCTTAGTGTTGAATATCTTTTACAGTGAGGGATCGACCTCGGAATAGAACAGTTAGAGGCAAACGGATGGGCATAGATGCTTTCCAAAGGCCCTGGGTGATGTTGAGGCTCATATTCCAACCATTGTGCAGGAGAGGGATGGGGGAGCCTGCTGGGCTGCTGTCTGTGGGGTCACACAGAGTCGGACATGACTGAAATGACTTAGCAGCAGCAGCAGCAGTGGGATAGGTGGATTGCTGGGAAGCAGATCTCTATAAGTTATTACCATTCCCTGAGGAGTTAAGGTGAACAGAAACTCACAGGTACTCCATGAGTAGAGCCTGGTTGCTGTTTTGGGTAACTTGGATCATTGGACAATAATAATAAAAGGCTTTAGCTCCCTTGAGTGCTGTAAATGGAGAAGAGTGGATGAAGAGAGGAAGGTGCTCTTGACCTCTTTCACTATAAGGAGTGGTTTGGGGACCCAGAGTGTAGAAAATCTCTTGCATTTGTGCTGGGTCTGTTTCTGCCTGCCCTGTTAAGGTTCTTCCTAGTTGCTGTCTCCTTCACAGCAAATATCTTTGTTTCCCCTCTGCTCTTCAGTCTTTCCCTTCATGTATATTTATATATGGACAGATGTGTATTCTTAATAAAATCTGAATTGTATTTTGTGTACCGTTGTATAGCTGACATTTTATACTTATTTTCCTTCTGCCCATCCCCAGTAACCATTCCATTTCAACCTTTAAAACCAGTCCTTTTCTGGGACTTCCGTGCCGGTCTAGTGGTCAAGCATCTGCCTTCCAACGCAGGGGAATGCAGGTTCCATCCCTGGTTGGGGAACTGAGATCCTGCAGGCCCCAGGGCAGCTAAGGCCACATGCCACAGGGAAGATCCTGCAGGCTTCCACTGAGACTCACTGCAGCCAAATAAATTAGTTAATTAAAAAAAAAAAAGCTCCCTTTCTAACAGGGTTAAATCAATTATGAAGACAACCATATGGTTAACAGCTACATTAGTCATTTTAGAATCATGATGTCTAAAGCCTGAAATAATATCCTATTTGTCAAGCTCTATAAGCTTCTTTGATCTTGTAGCCTATTTTCGGTTGTGGTACATTATAACTGACTGGGAATTAGATTATTTTTATAGGAGTGTGACACTTTTGCAGTAAACCTTTAGGTGGCAGCATGTCTCACCATAAACCACATTCTGAATAGAATTTCTCAGATGCGTTAGGCGATTGACACAGAAGGATTTCAGAATCCGCCTGACTCCCCCGTCTGTGTGCAGTGCCGAGGCTGAGGTCCTGGGAGGGGCCAGGCTGTGTCTGAGGGCCGAACAGAAGAGAGAACTGTAGACCCCTGTCTGTGACTCGTCCTCTACCTTCTCTTAGTGATGTGAAATGTTTCCTATCTCTGCAGCCTTATTAAAAGCACACTGTAAGTATAAGGCAACCAAGGAAAACAAGAGTCAAGTGGATGATTCTGGACCAAAGCGTAATGGGATGTTTGAAAGGACTGGACAGAATAGGCAGTGTGTTTTGTTTTTTTTAAAGCAGCTTCATTTAGATATAATTCACATACCATACAATCCACTCATTTGAAGTGTACACTGCAGCAGTTTTTAGTATATTCACAAGGTTTTCTACCATCACCACAACCTAATTTTAGATTATTTTTATCACCCCAGACTCCCTAACCATCACCCCACAAGCCTGCACATCCTCCAGGCCCTGCTAACCATTCATACTCTGTTTCTGTAAATTTGCCTATTCTAGACATTCCATTTGAATGGAATCATAAATTATGTGGTCTTTGGGGACTGGCTTCTTTTACTGAGCAAAATATTTTCAGGCTTCGCCCATGTTTAGCACGAATCAGTACTTCCTTTTTATTGCCCAGTGATAAGTATATCACATTTTGTTGTCATCGGTTGATGGACATTTGGCTGTTAATGTAATGTTACTAAGAGCATCCATGTACAGATTTTTGTCTGAATGTATATTTACACAGAAGTGGGTTTATTGGACCATATGTGTAACCGTCTTGGGAACTGCCAAGCTGTTTTCCAAAGTGACTGCGCGTGTACATTACCACCAGCAATGTGTGATGGTTTCATGTAGCCTAATTCAGAATTCTAGATTATCTGATGATAAGCTGGGGTTGAAGAGGTGGTGAAGAGATGATTAACAGGCTCTCTGTGTCCCCGCATTGCATGCCGGACTGACTGCTCTGCCTTCCCTCTTCTATGTCAGCTGCCAAGAAAGCAGCCGTCTTTTCTGCCCGGCACAATTGCCGTGTGTCACCAGGCTGATCAAACGCCTGCATTCTGTGGCTGCGCAGAGCATGTTAGTTACAGCCTCGCGGTTTGTGATCCTTGCCTCCTGACTTTGGGGAGATACCAGGCAACCTGATCATCTTAGTCCCAGTTGGAGACAAATTCCAAGTTAAAAAATTCCTTCACCACGAGCCGCCCAGGTCCGAACATGTCAAAATCACTTCCGTGACATATACCAAAGACAGCTGTAGAGGCTGCATAGCAGAAGAGCGGCTTTTGTTTTTGTCAGAGTTTACATTCTGCGAGCTGAGCTTCCACCCGTCTCTTTGGCAGCCCAGTCTGGACGTTGCCGCGTCTGTACTGAGATGACCGTGTGTGTGTTCACGGGAGGGGAAGGGGCTGGCTCTTTAGGCATCTCTGGGTTCTGGTAAGGACACACACTGTACATTCTGACGCTTTGTTTGCAGCTGGAAAAAATTAGACACACTCAGATCTTTCCCTGCTACAGGTCCTGTCAGGAAGCCCAAGTATGTGGAAAGCCCCAGAGTGCCTGGAGATGCAGTCATAATCCCGTTCCGAGACGTGCCCAAGCCAGCAGAGCCCAGTGAGAATGGTAAGGATATGTTTGCAATGATTTCCCCCCTAAAGATTTACACTGTGACACTCCACTTTTGAGGGAACCTTGAGTGCCTCTTGTAGGAATCCTTCGCTAAACTTAATATATCTGGGAAGTGGTTTTCCTTGGGCAGTTAAAGAGATCTGTTTAGCTAATGTGAATTCTTTAGATTGTATACAGTATAGGAATAGTGGTGCATAGGCATTGTTTAAGGATTGAGACTTATTTCCCGTCAATTTTGACCTCCCCAGTATGAGGGGATATAAAAAGCCAGCCAGAAGAATGCTTCCAAGATTTTTTTTTTTTTAAAGTTCGCCATCATTTTAGAATATTTTAACAACAGGCTTTGGCTGAAAAGCTGAAACTGTAGCTGGACAAAGCTTATAATACCTAGCTTTCATAAAAGTACTTGGTAGCTCTTGAAAGCTGCTTATTTTTTTTAACATCAAAAGTTTTTCTTTAGAGAATGTTGAGACCAAAAAACCCTCCAAATTGATTGATACCTTTTCATGAAGACACTTTATATTTTGCTTTTTCCCTTCTGTCTGAAAATACATGTTAACAGACAAAAGCTCTAGCATTTCGTAGATATGTTAATAGCACTTTTTTTTTTTAAATTGATTTGAGAATGGACCTGTTCGTTCCTTTCTGTCAGTGGAGGTGTTTCCCCAACTCACAACTCTAAAGTCTTTGTGTGTTTTGAATTTATATCCTATTTTGCTGCAGAAACACATGGTTAAGAATTCTGAGGAATGTGGAGAAGCCTATTGTACCCCCAATATGGACACAAGTTTATGTAGTAATGATGAAAGAGAAAAGTCACCCGTATTTCCACCTTGGAAGAAATGGCATCCTTGTTTCTCTAATTGTGGATGGAAGAGAGTGAAGCTGTCCTTTTGTTTTCTGCCACTGTGTGTGCATTTCATGTGTTGGCCAAGGCATAGTGGGGAGTGGGTAGGAAGTGTAAACTGTGACAGGATCATGGAGTGGGGTGGTGGTGGTGACTATAAAGTTAAAAATAAGCTGAGTGAGGGGTTGGCAGAAAGTGAAAACCAGAAAGAGGTGTTCGGGGCGAGTGGGGGCCGAGGTGGGACCAGCAGCCCCACCTGTTTTTCCTTCTGTCCAAGCACGCAGTCATTTGGCTTCTGTGAGAGATTCACACTAGGATTTGTGCTGGGGAGGGGCAGGGCACCAGGTGTGTGGTCTTGCAGAGGGGAGGATCCGTGGTGCTGTCTGGTTAGGACAGCCAGAGAACCTGCAAACACGAGGACCCTCCTGGTTGTGAATTCACATGTGCCCGGTGTTTGTGGGCTGATCTGTTCTCTCATTTCTATTCTGGGTATCAAAAAGAAAATGGAAACCTGTTCCTCTGAAGTGAATATCAATAATCTGAGTTTACTGAGCTGTCTGCCCATTTCAGACTAAGCCTGCCAACCCTTGCCCTTGTCCCCATTTGCCTGTGGAATCCTGATTGGTTATGCCCCTGGCATTTGACTGGTGTAGACTCCATGATAATGACCCCTTCTTCCATGGGCGAGAGTCCTGCTGAGGTCCTGTATAGTGTTTAGGACTCCCCCTGGGGTAAGAATGAGGACACATTTAGGATTTTTGTTGGGCAAAGAAATGAGGTTGTAAATAGTTCCCACTGACAACTCTTCTCCCCTTGTTCAAGGCAGAATTGACTTTCTTAGGGGAGAAGGTGTTCTTGTGCTTGGCTGCCAGCTGAGCTAAATTCAAGCACAGTGATTGATGTTGCTGGTATAGCCAGCAGTCTGCAGACACGCTTACTCCTGAGACCCTTGCTCTTGGATTTAGGCTCATCCTTCTCAATGGGGACTGACATTGTGACATACTTGGGCTGCAAATACATATCAGGGATTTCCAGAAGTTTGCCTAGAATTAAGAGAGGCAGGGTACATTTCCTCTTTTTTAGGTGTCTGGGAAAGGGGTGTAGTTCATGCTTGTGGGCATGTCGTTTTTCATGGGTTGCCATGATGCTGGTGGGATCCCCATCAGAGTTGCCTGTTGGTTGATGAAGAGGTGGTTGCCTCACAAAATTTAGCTTGATAATTAGTAAAGGATGACATGTTTTGTAATTCCTTATAGAATCCTTTACATTTCTGTGGGGTTAATGAAGTTTGCCATATTAAAGTATAAATTTTATGTCCAGGTCATTGAATCTAAAGGCAAAGCTGGAGCAAACGGAAACTAACTGAGTTTGAGTATTCATCCAAACATGTACAGATGCATGATGAGCTAAATTCTGATTTCTAGGCTTTCATAGCAGTAGTACCACTTAAGTTTTAATTTAAACCTTGGGCTTATACTTTATATACTTCCTTTGGGCATTTTTTAAAAAAGTTCTAAGACACTCTTCTGGATGCTGTCAATAATAGCGTTTTGGTATTCACCAGACGGACAAACTATTGAAAACAGCCCCTTGTGAAATGCTTTTGAAATTTTTCATGGATTTGTGAAATATCAGGTTATTTCCTAGATGTTTGAAATTCCCTTCCCAGACTAAACTACCTTGCTTTATGGTTGTGTGGCTCCATAAATCCTTGACTCTTAGCTTTCTGAAATTTAAAGTAAAACAAAACGAATGAGCACTTAGAATTTATGCATTAATTTGTAAACAGTTGTATTTGTAATTTGCATATTTTAGCCATCTGGGACGTGGGATATATGATATGGCAGGTGAACATTTTTGTTACAAGCAGAGAACCTGTTTATTTAAGTTTACACTAACCTGCAAACCTTTTCATGGAAAGATTCTACTTTATTCAGTATTTTTAAGTGTATTGGAAAAACAGCATTTTTTCTTAGTCCTCAAACAAAATGTAATCTCCTTTTTCCTGTCAAATGATCCTAAGAAGCTTATATGTAGAGTAAGTTCTTCACAAATAAGCTTCCTGTTACTAGGCCAACATATTGTTTATGGGGAAAATGCTACGTAGAGAACAATACCTCTGGCTTAAGGGAAGATAAAAAAAACAGATAAATTAGGGAGGATTATTTAACTGGAATAGGATTCACAGCTAAGTTCTTCTTGAATTCGGGGCAGCCATAATCTGTTTAGGTTTGCTTCCGATCTATCCTTGCTACTCGAGCAAGCTTTGATGGGAAAGGGTGAGAAAGTTTTAGTCTTATGAGTCATTGTTTGATGAAGATCAATCCAAAATGTGATGAAACTTTTTTTCTAGCCATCTGGTTAGCAAGTAGAGCTAACATATGAAACAGAAGAATAATTAAATGCAGAACTATCTTACTGGGAGGAGTGAATCCTTTTTTAGATATGTTTCAGTAAATATTGATACCTTATGTTTTTGACTATTTTAGACATTCAGAAAGGCGTAGAGAATGAAAAAGATATAAAGAATAAGAACCTGTCTACCCACTACTCAGTTTAAGAAAGAAAACATGACTTTTTTTCCTCCTGATGACATTACTCTTGCTTTCCCAAGAGGTAACTTTGCTCCTGCTAATTTAAATTCCAGCTTCTTAGAATGGTGTTGCACCACTTGACCAATGGTTGAAGAAGGTTTTAGCTTGATAGAAGTATAGAAGGGGAAACATCCCTGGTATGTGTGCAGTGAAACAGAGACTAGAGTAGAATAGCCATTCGTTCTGCATTTCCTTGAATAAAAAATTCTTGTGCTGTGAAAAGAATTGTGTTGGATGCTATTTGAGATAGCTTTTCAAGCATAGATCCTTTTCTCTTGGAGCCTTAGAGTCTGGGTAGGGATTAAAGACTTATATATACAGAGTAACTATAGTGTGGGGGTGGGGGAGGAGTGTTGACTAATCTAAGCTGTGTAACAAATCCAGTGCAGATGGAGATGCTGTGCCAGGAAAGACTTGCTTGGAGTCCTGTGCATTAAGATTCACCTGTCAGCAAAGTTTAGGATGGAGTCGGGGCAGGAAAGGGACTGCAGTCATGGAGAATGGTTAGAAAATGACTTCAATAGTTACATGAGAGACTAAGATCTCAAATTATCCATAGAACATGATCAAGAAAGAAGTGAGGGGTAGGAAGATTCCCAAGAGATCACAAGATCATGAAAGCTGTAAGAGACAAAGATGATGACTTCAGAGTTTTGAGACAACATTAAATGGACACTGGAAGAGAGGTACCTGTCTATTTTGGTTTGAGTTCAGTTTCAGGCATGTTGAGTTTGAGGTTTGGAAACATCCAGGCCAAGATGTCCTCTGAATAGCTGCAAAAATCAAACTGGGGCTTAAGAGTTCAGGAGGAAACTTGGTAGCCTTTTGTCTAGAGTGGATGTGGTGAGACAGGGTGTATTACACTAGGGAAATCAATCCTGAGTATTCATTGGAAGGACTGAGGCTGAAGCTGAAACTCCAATCCTTTGGCCACCTGATGCGAAGAACTGACTCATTAGAAAAGACCCTGATGCTGGGAAAGATTGAAGGTGGGAGGAAACAGGAATGATGACAGAGGATGAGATGGTTGGATGGCATCACTGACTCGATGGATATGAGTTTGAGTA
Organism: Madoqua kirkii; assembly: GCA_006408675.1. Lineage (NCBI taxonomy): Eukaryota > Metazoa > Chordata > Mammalia > Artiodactyla > Bovidae > Madoqua > Madoqua kirkii. The sequence goes on from SJYC01074278.1 coordinate 55,075, forward strand.
AGCTCTGGGAGTTAGTGATGGACAGGGAAGCCTGGAATGCTGCAATCCATGGAGTCGCAAAGAGTCAGACACACAACTGAGCGACTGAACTGAACACTAGGAAAAAGGTCATTGAAAGAAGAGACCTAAAAACGTTTGATATTTTATTCTTGAGCTGTGAATAATATGAAAGAAGCACAGCTAAAGGGTAGAAAAGCCAACAAGACCACACAGTATCCATGAGTTTCGCTTCTATCTGATGTGAAAGTTGTTACTTCCTTCCTTGAAGGACAGAATATATGCCAAGGTCAAACATATACAAGAGGCTTCCGGTTCAAGATGAGGAATAGAAGGACAGGCATTTATATCCTCCTGTGAGAGCACCAAAGTTGCAACTAGTTGTTGAGCAGCCATTGACAGGAGGACACTGGAACCCACCAAAAAAAGATACCCTACGTCCAAAGACAAAGAAGAAGCTGCAGCAAGATGGTAGGAAGGGCATAATCGTGATAAAATCAAATCCCGTATCCGCCGGGTGGGTGACACACAGACTGGAAAACAATAATACCGAAGAAGTTCTCACACTATTGTGAAGGTTCTGAACCCGACATCAGGCTTCCCAGCCTGGAGATCCTAAAAAGGGACTGGCAATCCCCAGGGAATATGACCTTAAGGACCAGCAGGATCTGATAATAAGCCTTCCAGAGGACTGAGGGAAACAGAGATGCCAGTCTTGGAGAGCACAAACAAAATTTTGCATGCACTAAGATCCAGAGGAGGGAAGCAGTGACCCCACCAGGAGACTGAACCAAAGACCTGCTAATGTTGGAGGGCGTCCTGTGGAGGTGTGGGTTGGCAAGGGCAGAGTCATGGGTCGGACAGGGGCATTGGAAAGTCCCCTTTGGTGTATACCCAGTTGGAGTTAGCCATTAACCCTACCATAGAGCCTGTAGACCCCAGGGCTAGGGTCAAACTCAGTGCAAACAACTACCAGAGAGGGAGCCCAACCCCACCGTTAGCAGATAATTGGATTAAAGCTTTACTGAGCAAGGCCTTGCCCACCGGAGCAAGACCATCTCCAGCGCCTCCCATCAAGAAACTTACACAAGGCTTAGTCTCCTTCATCAGAGGGCAGACAGAAGCAGCAAGAAGCATAGTCTCACAGCAGCTAAAACAAAAACCATATTACAGAAAGTTAGTCATGATGAAAAAGAAGAAAGTTATGTCCCAGATGGAGAGACAAGATAAAATCCCAGAGAAACAACTAAATGAAGTAAAGATAGGCAACTCTCTAGATAAAGAGTTTAGAATAATGATAGTGAAGATGATCCAGGATCTTGGGAAAAGAATGGAGGCAAAGATTGAGAAGATGCAAGAAATGTTTACCAAAGGCCTAGAAGAACTAAGGAACAAAGAAGCAGAGATGATAATAAACTAGAAGGCATCAATCACTAGAAGGATAACTGAGGCAGAAGAACAGATAAATGACCTGGAGAACAGAATGCTGGAAATCACTGCCACAGAACAGAATATAGAAAAAAGAATGAGAAGAAATGAAGACAGCTTAAGAGACCTCTGAGACAGCATTAAATGCACAAACATTCACATTATAGGAGTCCTAGAAGGAGAATAGAGAGAGAAAGGACCTGAGGAAATATTTGAAAATAGCTGAGAAAATTTTGAACATGGGAAAGGAAATATTCAACCGAGTCCAGGAAGCACAGAGAGTCCCAGGAAGGATAAATCCAAGGAGAAACACACAGAGACACATAGTAATCAAACTGACAGAAATTAAAGACAGGTAGAATATTAAAACGACAAGGGAAAACAACAAATAACATACATGAGAACTCCCTTAAGGCTATTAGCTGACTTCTCAACAGAAACTCTATGAGCCAGAGGAAGTGGCATGATATATGTAAAGTAATGAAAGGAAAGAACCTATAACCAAGAATACTCTACCCAGCAAGACTCTCCTTCAGATTTGATGGAGAAATCAAAAGCTTTCCAGACAAGCAAAAGTTAAGAGAATTCAGCACCACCAAATCAGCTTTAGAACAAATGCTAAAGGACCTTCTCTAGGCAGAAAGCACAAGGAAAAGACCTACAGAAAGTAAGCCCCAAATAATTAAGAAAACAGTAATAGCATCATACATATTGATAATTACCTTAACTGTAAATAGATTAAATGCACCAACCAAAAGACATAGACTGAGTGGGTGGATGAAAACCTGTGCAGATGCATTTCCACTTACCTCTCTCTGCTCGACACCCCCCCAAATTGTATGTAATTATTCTATATTGTTAGTCATATTCTCATTATGGCTTGCAGTTGAAATTATTTTTTATTTTTTTGTCTGGCTATTGATTGTGAAAACTGATAAACATTTTTTCACTTTTGTGATGATGTAACTCTTACTCACTTAATACCATTGTATCATGATTGGTACAACAGAAAAATAATAGACCTGTATCTCACCAAAGCTAGGATCTAATAGAGAAACCCATAATCACTTTTAAAAATCCAGATGTGTATCACAATTATTTTGAGATTTTTTGAAAAATACAAATGCTCACGTATTGCTTTTTTCTCCAGAGCTCCAGATAATGTTTCTAGTGAGCAGTCATGTTTAAAAACATCTGGACTATGTGATGATCTTTTACTTTTATCTAGTTTGTTTCACTTTTCTGTTTCATATTCAGTCCAACCATTTCATTAGTTTATGTTCTCAATTTCTCCATCTCTTTTTTTTAATGTTCTTTCTCAAGCCTTTATCAAGTGTAGTAGAAAAACTTTTGTATATGTATATTTATAAATATGTGTAATTATATATCTTAGAAAACTTATGAATTTTTGCCTAAACTAAAAAATTATGACATTTTGATTCCACTTGTTTGACTTAGTCTGAGTAGAATGCTAGATTTCTAATTAAAAAGATATGCAACAAGCAACAAAGGTTTACTGTATAGCGTAGGGACCTATAGTCAATATCTTATATAACCTATAATGGAAAATAATTTCAAAAATAATATATGTGTACTTGTATAACTGAATTACCTTGTTGCACACCTGAAACATTGTAAGTCAACTATATTCAATTAAAAAAAATACACACACACACACACACACACACACACACACACACAGGGAAGTCAATTAATTAGTGATGTTGAGCATCTTTGCATGTGCCTGCTGGCCATCTGTATATCTTTAGACCTGTCTCTTATACACATCTCCACTTGTTTGACTTAGTCTGAGTAGAATGCTAGATTTCTAATTAAAAAGATATGCAACAAGCAACAAAGGTTTACTGTATAGCGTAGGGACCTATAGTCAATATCTTATATAACCTATAATGGAAAATAATTTCAAAAATAATATATGTGTACTTGTATAACTGAATTACCTTGTTGCACACCTGAAACATTGTAAGTCAACTATATTCAATTAAAAAAAATACACACACACACACACACACACACACACACACACACAGGGAAGTCAAAAAAGGAGATGAACCATTAAAAAAAAGTTACTGTGCCTAATATGGCCATCTCAGGAGCCTTGGGCAAGTGAATGAGTTTAAGTTGTCGGTATGTGATAAAGAAATAGAATTGGTGAGGCAGGCAAACCACATCTCTTTTACCCCAAAAGAATTGAGAAAGTAATGGAAGATGAGAGATCTGTTAGTAGGATGAGGGTATGTGCAATTATGATTTTATTTGTTATTTTAAAGAAAGAGAATTTAGTACAGTTGAACATTTAAAGACTCTGCAAGTGTGGTATGTGGACTTCTAGGCATCCCCAAGACCCTTGCAGGGGTCTGTGAAGTCACCGCTCTTTTCATAATAACACTTGATATTTCCATTTCTTTTACATTGACATTTGTGATGGTGCAAGAGCAATTGTTGGTAAAACTTCCAATGCCTTAGTGAACATCAGAGTAGGGGTGCCTGATATTATCTAGGGCTGCATATGGGTTTTTTCTTTTTTAACCATCACCCACTTGCATCAGAAATAATAGTTCACTGGAAAATGTCCTTGATGAAGCCCCCAAAATAATGAATTTTAAGTCCTGACACTTGAATATCCACCTTTTAAATATCTGGTGAGATGAAACTGGAAGTCTGCAGAAAGTGTGTCTGTCTGAAGGGAAAGCACATGTGTGATTGAATTGCAAGCTGAACTAGCCGTTCAAAAACGAAAAGAGGGCACATCATTTTTACTTGAAAGTACTCTGACAAATCTTAGTTACTCCAAATTGGGTAGTTTGCATATATTTTCTCAAAAAGGAACAAAATGAACATGGCACTTCTATGAAAAAAACAAAACAAACCACCTGACAGGGTTTAGTTGCCAGTGCTAAAAATTGACCTTTTGAGTGAAAATTAGGTTTGGGGGAATTTGCACCTGTCACAGAGAGCGTGATGGTTTCTCGGGATTTTTCTATTGAGATCTGTGGTGATGTTAATGAATGTGATATTTTGGTGTTGTATAATAAAATGTGTCAACACTTGCAAGAGCTGCAAAACCAGTATTTTCCAAATGACCCAATACATGATGTTACAAAATCTTGCATGGATAAAATCCATTTGAAGCATAAAACACACCATTGGATTTTCTTTTAAAAGAGTACAGAAAGTTCGTTGATTCAGATTCAGAGTCAACACTGGAACTAACCTTTAAGAAATTGCTACTTGTCAAGTTTTGGGGTGGTATCAAAGAAGAATATCTGTAATTAACTGGAGAGGTTCCTCCCTTTCCCAAAGACAAAGCCCTCTGAAGCCGCAGTTCTTCACATGCTTCAACCCGAAGAACCTATCGCAACAGACTGAATGCAGAAGTAGACATTAGAATCCAACTGTCTCCTACTAAATCAGATGTTAAAAAGAATTTGCAAAAATTCAAACAATGCCATTCTTAAGTAACTTTTAAAATTGAAAATATGGTTATTATTCTAAAAGTGTTGTTAATGTAATTTTTAACTTAAAATGGATTAACATCGATTTTTAAATTCCTAGTTTTAATTTCTAACATGATGAATATCATAGACATAATCCACATAAGCCTAAACTCTTTGGAGTCCTTAATTTTTAAAGGTGAGCTCTGACACCAGAAATTTGAGAACCACCAGCTTGGAGAAGGAGAAAATAAAAATAGAGGAGAAAATTGATTCAGAGTCTAATTGTTATCTAGACTGAAGAGGATGAGGACCAGAGAGAAAATGGCTAATTCAGGAAGCATTTTGAGAGAGGGAAGGTAAGATTTGGTGACAGTTTCAGTATGAGATGCATGAGATGAAAAACTTAAAGATAACTTACATGATAATGTCTGTTCAGGAAAATTAGAGATACCAAGGGAACATTTCATGTGAAAGATGGACACAATAAAAGACAGAAATGGTATGGATCTAGAAGTAGAAGATATTAAGAAGAGATGGCAAAAATATACAGAAAAACTGTACAAAAAAGATCTTAATGATCCGAATATTAACAGAAGCAGAAGTTATTAAGAAAAAGTGGCAAAAATGTACAGAAGAACTGTACAAGAAAAGATCTTAATGATCCAGATAACCACAGTGGTGTGCTCATTCACCGAGAGCTAGATAGATATCCTAGAGTGCAAAGTCAAGTGGGCCTTATGATGCATCGCTACAAGCAAAGCTAGTGGAACTGATGGAATTCCAGCTGATGTATTTCACGTCCTAAAAGATGATGCTGTTCAAGTGCTGTACTCAATGTGCCAGCAGATTTGGAAAACTCAACAGTGGCCACAGGACTGGAAAAGGTAAGTTTTCTCTCCAATCCCAAAGAAGGGCAATGCCAAAAAATGGTTAAACTATTGCACAGTTGCACTCATTTCACATGCTAGCAAGGTCATGCTCAAAAAAAAAGCTAGGCTTCAACAGTTCATGAGCTGAGAACTTCCAGATATTCAAGCTGGATTTAGAAAAGGCAAAGGAACCAGAGACCAAATCACCAACATCCGTTGGATCATAGAAAGAGCAAGGGAATTCCAGAAAAATATCTACTGCTGCTTCATTGACTATGCTAAAGCCTTTGACTATGTGGATCACAACAAACTGAAAAATTCTGAAAGAGATGGGAATACCAGACCACCTGACCTGCCTCCTGAGAAGTCTATATGCAGGTCAAGAAGCAACAGTTAGGACCGGACCTGGAATGATGGACTGGTTCCAAATTGGGAAAGGAGTACATCAAGGCTGTATATTGTCACCCTGCTTATTCAACTTATATGCAGAGTACATCATGTGAAATACTGGGCTGGATGAAGCACAAGCTGGAATCAAGATTGCTGGGAGAAATATCAATAACCTCAGATATGCAGATGATACCACTCTTATGGCAGAAAGTGAAGAGGAAGTAAAGGGACTCTTGATGAAGGCAAAAGAGGAGAGTGAAAGAATGCACACTGATTCAAAACTCAACATTCAGAAGACTAAGATCATGGCATCTGGTTCCATCACTTCATGGCAAATAGATGGGGAAACAATGGAAACAGTTATAGACTTTATTTTCTTGGGCTCCAAATCACTGTGGATGGTGACTGCAGCCATAAAATTAAAAGACACTTGTTCCTTTGAAGAAAAGCTATGACAAATCTAGACAGTGTATTAAAAAGCATAGACATTAATTTGCCAACAAAGGTCTGTCTAGTCAGAGCTATGGTTTTTCCAGTAGTCGTGTATGGATGTGAGAGTTGGATCATAAAGAAGGCTGAGTGCTGAAGAATTGATACTTTTGAACAGTGGTGCTTAGAAGACTCTTGAGAGTCCCTTGGCCTGCAAGGAAATCAAACCAATCCATCCTAAAGAAAATCAGTCCTGAATATTCATTGGAAGGCCTGATGCTAAAGCTGAATCTGTGGTCACGTGATGTGAAGAACCGACTCATTAGTAAAGATCCTGATGCTGGGAAAGATTGAGGGCAGGAGGAGGAGAGAACAGAAATGAAATGGTTGGATGGCATCACTAACTTGATGGGCATGAGTTTGGCAAGCACCGGGAGTTGGTGAAGTACAGGGAAGCCTGGTGTGCTGCAGTCCATGAGGTCGAAAAGAGTCGGACACGACTGAGCAACTGAACAACAATATGATAACTATGTTTTCATATTGCAGACTAGAAACCCGTTATTGACAGAACCAGATCAGGTGCCTAGAGAGATGCTCCTCTATAAATAATATTTTTGGAAATTCAAGGAGGAGGGACTGGTGATGGCTTAGGAGAGGGAGCAACCAGAAAGAAACTGGAAAAGGTTTATGGAGAAGGCAAGGACAGCAACAGGTTTAGCACAAAGCAGGTCCTGGACAGGTAGAGGCAGAGAGGGAGGGATTTAACATCAGTCAAGGCTGTGTGGCACTTAACAGACTGGATCGGAAGTACTGTCTTGGAAGCTGATGTTAAGTCAGTGGTTCTAGGCTGCGTGCTAGCGAGTGGCCAGATGTCATCAGCACTCAGTGCTCTGTTGAGTTTGAGGAGGAGGAGGGGGGAAATGGCTTCTCTTGGTGGCACGATCGTTGGTGATCCTGAAGGACCTCTGCAGTTCTGGTGGAGTCCGGCTTTAAGAAGAGGGAAACGAGCAGTTGATGTGGGCCAAGTTGGAACATTTTGATACTCAGCCAAAAGAGAGAATTTGTTGTTTTGAAGGGATAGTGAGTTCAGAAACAGTTAAATTAAGGCAGGAAAACTCTAAATAGAAAAGCATTTTTAGGTAAGAGAAACATGTGCACATTTAATATAAATAGGGAGCCAGGGGCTTCCCTGGTGGCTCCTACGGTGGAGTTTTCACCTGCAATGCGGGAGACCTGGGTTCAGTCCCTGGGTAGGGAGATCCCCTGGAGGAGGGCATGGCAACCCACTCCAGGATTCTTGCCTGGAGAATCCCATAGACAGAGGAGACTGAAAGGCTGCAGTCCACGGGGTTGCAAAGAGTCGGACACGAGTGAGCAGTCAACTAAGCACAGCACCGGAAAACAGGTGAAGTGATAATAGTGAGAAAGTGGGCTCCTAGTGTTAAATTTGGTAGAAATAATGATCACCTTTGATACAGTGTCTTATTTCAAAGATACTTGGTTTATTAGGTGTTTCTCATATTTGTTTTGAACTTCACAATCAAAAAGAAATGGATGATGGCCACTTGCAAGATGAGGAAATTGAGGTTTGGAGAGGCTCACCCAGGAAGGAGTCCAGAATAGCTTTAGTGTGGAGTCCTTTCCTCTGAGCCTGTTGGGGGAAGGAAGAGGGGATGGTTATAAGGGGCACACACAGGTTTGAAGTTAGGATGGCAGTAACTGGGGAGACAGTCACTTTGTAGACCGTACCTGGATGTTGGTGCCCTAAATGTGATCCAATAAGTGTGAATAGTTAGAAGGAGCTAGGCAGGGAGTGATTGAAGAAATCTCCTTTGCTTTCTTCCACATGATTATTCCACAATGGTTTGAAAGCAAGGATTGCCTGAGAACATTATTGGGAGGACAATCACTGTCAGCTTACCTATGGGATCCTAGGGAGTGTGAGGCTGATTACTCTCTCAGCTTCAGATACAGCCATCATAAATTCATTGGATATTTATTGGGTTGACCAAAAAGTTTGTTTGGGTTTTCCATAAGATGCTACAGAAGAACCTGAACAAATTTTTTGGCCAACCCAATAAGTGTATGAGATAGCAGAGCATAGCTAAGAGATGAGGTCTTTCTCTCCAATCCTCAGCCCATTTGTATTGGGTAAAGTGAAGTGAAGTGAAGTTGCTGTCGTGTCTGACTCTTTGCGACCGCATAGACTGGGGCCTACCAGGCTCCTCTGTCCATGGGATTTTCTAGGCAATAGTACTGGAGTGGATTGCCATTTCCTTCTCCAGGGGATCTGCCCAACCCAGGGCTCGAACCCAGGTCTCCCGCATTGTAGACAGACGCTTTACTGTCTGAGCCACCAGGGAAGTCCCCATAATTGATGAGTGATTTAGTATTAACCACATGAATGGAAATAGACCCTCTAGAGTACCCCCATTTGGATTTTGGTGTGGAAGTCATTTTTGAATCGTTAGCTCTAAGAAAATTCTTTCTGACTGTTCAGATCTCAGTATTTGGTGACTGACTATGAGGGGGAACTGCATTCCCATTTCATAGTCACGTGTATCAGTGTGTGCTCCCAGGCAGCTCACCTTCCCCAAAATGGCACTGTCATGCTTCACCCAGGAGTCCTTCTGCCAGAATGAAAAGTTAGCAAGAGAGGGCCCTGTGCATTAGGGAAGGAAAGATGAAGACAGCTTGATGTGGATTAAGGAATTCAGACTGAAGGGGCCTTCTGAGGAGAAGGTCGCTAGGATGACATTTTAGTAGAAAGAGTAAGATGAAAAGACAGTTGGAAAGCTTTTGGAATAAAGAAAATTGCAGTGGCTTAATGGATGCCAAAACTTCAGTACAGAACATCTCTGGTTATTCATCCCAAACCCGGGTAGAGTTTTGGAGCTTTGGTAACAACAGGTAGGAGAACAAGTTAATGATGAGTTTGGATGTCCTTTGTGTATCTGGGCAGCTGCCACTGCTCCCCAACTTGCCTGAAGGGGGATAGTTTGGATGACTAGTTGTCTTTGAATTTGTGTGTACACACGCACATACACACACACACACAGACACACTTAAACCGAAAACTGTTTCAGTCTGGTGTGACTCTGCTATCCTAACCCCCCTGCTGCAGGACCTACATAGGATGCTGGTCTCAAAGTTGACAGCTGTGGTCCCGTTTGTCAACAGAGTGAATTTTGTGACAGCAGCTGCCAACTGGGAGTCATTTCTGGCTCTTTACTCAGTGTTTCAAGTTAAACCAGAAGGTAGACATTCTGGGGCAAGTCAAAACTGGGTCACAGGGTAGAGATTGTTTTGAAAAGAAAGGGGGGTGTGGAGTAGGGAAATGGCTGAGTTCTGGCCCCTCACCCACTTCTTCCCCTTTCCAGCTGCATCCCGTTCTCCCTCCAGCCCAGCTGCCTCCTAAGATACAGTGGCTGCCCTGCCTGAGCCTGAGGACAAGGAGGGCGGCACCAGTCCTGTTCTGAAGTGGTCCGGCCCTTGGGTGTGCCTGGACTATACTGATTTGGTTGGGTTCCTGCTTTCCTTTCCCCAGTGCCCATGTATCTTAGGAGTCAAAATGTGGTTGGAGATCTGTGGTGGGAAGAATCTTCTGTAGGGTGGCTTTCAGGGTGTGGCTGGCCCGCCCTGGGGTGGCTCCCTTACTCCTGTCATTGGCTGGGGCCACTGCTCTTTCATGTTAAAAGTTTATCACAGATGATCCAGAAACATCAGGGCTCTTTCAACCCACAACAATCAAGTCTTGGTTAATTTTACCCCTGCAGTATGCTACAGCAACTGAAAAACATCCAGGCTGGGAAACAGTTCTTCTCACCCTAAACACTGGGAGCTTTTGAGAGCAGGCAAGGGCGGGGGGTACTTTTCCTTCCTTGAGGATACAACTGATTTAACTTCCCTTGTAGCTACCATACTGTAAGCGTGACTTAGCAAAACTGATAATGTGGGTGAGAGTAATAAAGATGGTCTTTCTCAGCTCTGCTTATATCGTCTTTTGTGTTTTCTTACAAAAGGCAAAGTTAGCATTGAACTTTGGTGATGATACTGTATGTCAAAAGTAATATCTCAGATTTTCTTTTTCCTCATTTCATGTTTCTATAACCTATTACCCATTATCTGCAGATTTCCACATCCATGGAACATTGGTTCATGAATGTATGGATCTAGGTACCTAGACAATTAACAAAAATCAACAAAACATGAAGATGAATGACTGTTGCAGGTTGCTTGTTGTTCTTAAGTTCTAACTCTGTAAGCACATTTGCTTTATACATTATTTGATCCCCTGATGGAAGCTGGGCTGGCTTAAAACTGTAAGAGAGGTGTTGGAATGAAGTGAATATCATCTTGTCGACCATCATTAAGTTCCCTTAGAGTTTGGATACAAGATTAACCTACAGCTCCACACTTAAATCCAATAGTAAGATTCTCTTGAGTATACAAAGCACGATGACCAACCTTAAGCAGACCAGAGGAAGGCCCAGCTTCCAGACATGCCCTGTGACTGTCAGGTGGAGCACGCTTCCAGCGTTACTGTGGAGTGTGCTGAAAGCACATCCAGGTTTTCTAGTCTCCTCAGGGACAGCAGGGTGTACTCCTGGGTCTTGTCTCTTGGGACACAGTTTACTGGGACTTAAGATCTTTGTTTCAGCATGGGTCCCTGATGACTGACCCCTGGGTCTGATCCTGGTTTTGACTTGCACTCCTGAGGAGTGTGCACAGATGGATGTGGTTGTGCCCCTGCCTTGCTCAATGAGAGCTTGCATTTCAGTTTTCCCCCAGCGTCCAAGTGACTCTGCCAGCGTGCCACTTGGGTTTTCCTTTACTTCAGCCTTCTGTGGGCACTGGACACACAGTGCCCTTCAAGAATAAGATGAAGAAGTAGGCCTTTTCTGCCTTTGGTGTCTCAGTTACCCATTTCTCATGACATGGAAATAGGACTTGCTATCAGATAATGATACTGTACCTTTGGATTCGGGTCAACAATTTCACCCTGTGCCTTTGGTTTTTCCCTTTCACTGTTTTCTTAACCTGTCACAGTCTCTTAATTAGAATGTATTGCTAGGGGACAGGCAGCCCACTGTCAAACTTTGTGCATTTTATAAAAATACACAAAAGCACCAGACAAGCAGCTGTAATGCCAAGTCCTCCAGATGCGATACTGAAATTCCCGAGAGGGGTGTCTTCATTGTTTTCTTTCTTTGTTCCAGAAGCAAAGGCCGATAATGAACCGAGCTGTTCGCCGGCAGCTCAAGAACTGTTGACAAGGCTGGGATTTTTACTGGGAGAAGGGATCCCAAGTGCCACACACATAACCATTGAAGAAAAAAATGAAACCATGGTAATGCCCAGGAAGACACTGCATGTCATATCTGCTCGGAGGATGAATGATGGCATAATCGTCTTGCCTCCTCCCCGAGTGGGGAGGTTGTTGTTCAGACCAGATGAGTCTGGGCCATTGTGTATTGAAATTCATTTCAACAGTTTGTTTGTGAGCCTTTGTAGTCGGGAGTGGGGAGAAGCAGAGGGTGCCGACCTTACAAAAATGTCCACATTAACCTTCTGGTCACCACCCAGAGAAGAGTAACTGAACTGAAGTGGCCGAGAGAATTCCTTAGGAATGATACTACTTTTATCTTTATAGCACCATTCTTTTCATCTGGCTGCTTTGGTATGCACTTTCCTGTGGGTTTTTTTTTTTTTTTTCCGGTTGAGACTTTAGAGGGTCAGTGGGGTGAGGAAAAGATTTATAGGAGATGAATGGAAACAAAATAAAATAAGATCAAAAAGTTCATCTTCGGAAGAGCACTCCCCTTCCTAGGGAACGGCAGCTTGCCACATCCTAGATGAGAAGTGTACTTCTGAATAGCAATGAGGGGCCGGAGCCTCTGCCCCTTCGAGGGTCTCCGCGAGGGTGTCAGGCGTTGATTGAGATCACAGTGGCCACCAGTCTCCTTCTCTGGATCGCAGAGCCCATAAATCTTCCAAAAATTGAGTCAGGTTGTGGGGCTCGTGACACATCACAAAAGCAGAGTTCCCGGATTTTCCACACCGAGGTCAGAGAGCCTATTTGTCTTCGGCAGCGTTTAAATGAAAGGAAGTCTTCCTGTTTGCTGTTTCTGCTTTACAAATGTTCATTCCCACTAAATTATTTCCAAGACTGCCCTCTTAAGAAAAAAGATCACAGGGAGGCGAACAGAACTAGGGAGATTTCTCTTTTAAATTTTGGAAGACCGTATATATTAAGATCCCTGGATTGTAAAAAAAGAAAACCTGTTTTCCATGTTTCTGTTTGTTTTTAATGCTAAAACCATGAAGCTACAAAGGGGTATGTAGACGCGCTAACTCCTCCTTCCGTTCATCTTGCAGTGCACAGCTCTAGCCAAGGCATCAGCCCTTGCTCCACTCTTACAAGCAGCACCGCCTCTCCTAGCACCGATAGCCCCTGCTCAACCTTGAATAGCTGTGTCAGCAAGACGGCAGCCAACAAAAGTCCCTGTGAGACCATTAGCAGCCCTAGTTCCACCCTGGAAAGCAAGGACAGTGGAATTATAGGTAAGACGCTCACTGCTCGGTCATGTGACGGCTCCATGCATTTCAGCCAGAGCATTCACCAGGCTCTTCTTAAGAGGGTCTTAGCGTGTGCGGTCTGTGAAGGTCAGCCTGCCCGGATTACCCTGTCCTTTGCAGATAGCACTTCCACGGCCAGCTGAGCGGTTGAAACATTGGCTTTTATATTCCTTCGTGTTTATTTGATAACCCTGGACTCATGTGGTAAAAAATTTTCCACATCAGGTCTGGCCTATGACATTAAAAAAATCTTCCCTTGTCACTAATCCACTTGATGGGTATTGGGTCTGTATAGGACACACCAGAGGACAATGAAGTCCCTGCATATTGAGAAGTCTTCCCAGCCAGATCTCAAGGTCACTAATCTTCCCACTTATGCCTATGTATTTGTTCTTTCGTTTCTTCTAATGGCATCTGACCACTGTCTGGAGGCCTGGAGTTTCTAAGTCCGCCCCCCACACCCCCACACCCCACACCCACACCCATGCCTGCAAAGTACATGTGGCTGTGCTGAGCTGATTGTCTGGAGTTGCAGAGTATAGTCGTGACTCTTAGGCTGGTTGGCGAGGTGACGTGAATGTTTAATTGAGTTCTTTGCATACTTCTTTTAAGGAAATCATAAGTAATACTTCTAATGAGTTCAGGAGTTTCTTAGTCCCAGGTGCAAAATAGAATCAACCAGGGAATTTAAGAGCCCTTGTTTTTACCTCCCATCCCAGAAGGAATTCATTTGCATTTCTACAGGTGGGCCAGGGTGCCTGTGTGTGTGTGTGTGTGCTGGTCTACAGCCTGGTGCCTTGGGGGTGGGCTGTTCCGGCTTCCCCTGCTCTCAGCCACGCTGCTGTCTGACAGGGTGCCCTCCGGCAGCTCAGCCCTTTCCCTGCTGCTGAGTGATGCCCAAGTTTTGGAGGAATATTTTATGTTTTATTATTGGAAGGAACCCCGCTTCCTTCCATGTTAATATGAAACCAAATGCAGTGACATTTGAGCTCTTTGTTTTCTTGTTACCTGCAATTTCTTTCATGTATAATTTGAAAAAACCAAACTGCAGGTTCATCCAGTTTGTATTTTGGAGATTGCCTCAGAAGATAAGTGAGATACCTGGACTGGGTTATGAAGTTCTTGGTGTCACCCCCTTAACAGCTCTTGTGAGGGGCCTCCCAGCAAGAGGAAGGCAAGCCTGTTGCCTCAGTTTTCTCTTGAGTCAGGATTTTCGATGGGTTTTTGTTTCATTTTTAATTGTCTCATTGAGATAGAATTCCCACGCCACAGTATTCATCCATTTAAACCTTTGAGTGGCTTGTGTTTATTCAGAATTGTGCAACCATCGCCACAATCTGATTTTGGAATGTTTTTACCACTTCAAAAAGAAACTCTGTACTCTTAGAAGTCACACCTCATTTCCCTGGATACACCAGACCTACTCACTGGGTAGGTAATCTACTTTCTGTCTCTGCAGACTAGCTCGTTCTGGAAATTTCATGTGACTGGTTTTTGTAGCAGGTCTGAATTCTCTTCACTCCACTTCAAGCCCTTCCAGTGAGCTTTTTCTTCCAACTTCCTTTTCTCTTTTAACTCTGCTTCCCCACCTGCTCTTTTGTCTAACAGATTTTTCCCAGTGTTACTACGGTTTTCGTGTCCCATCTGTCTCTGAAGTGTCTCTGGTGGATCTCGGGTACTGATTCTGTGATAGCCGGATGACTTTCTTTACGGTGTTCTCAGCTCTTCTGCAATACCCTTTCCTCCGCAGAGTCTGTCTTCTTTCAGGAAATTGGCCGGTGCTTCAGATGTTTTAAAGTCATTTATCTTTGAGTGCGCTGGGTCTTCACCGCCACACACAGGCTTCCTCTCGTTGCGGCAGCGGGGCCGCTCGCCGCTGTGGTGTGCAGGCCTCGCACTGCCCGCTTCTCTCATTGCGGCGCGTGGGATCTGGCGCACAGGCTTTCGTAGCTGCAGACACAGGCAGCTGCGACGCGCAGGCTCTAAAGCACGGGCTCAGTAGTTGTGGTGCCTGGGTTTAGTTGCTTCACAGCGTGTGCCGTCTTCCCAGACCAGCGGCTGAACCTGTTTTCTCTGCATGGGCAGGCAGATTCTTATCCAGGGCACCGCCAGAGAAGTCTTAGTTTTTTATTTTTATTTTTTTTTAATAGCTTTTTTCTCTTCATTCTGCATTGTGGCATTGACATGGCAGCCTCTGGTTATAACCAAGCCAGTTTCTTGTTTTGACAGAAACCTTTTCAATGACAGAAAACGACCCACGTTCATTCTCTGCCTCTTTCTCTTTCTCATTAAGAGATATTGCTGCAGTTTTGAAGGTGTCCTAAAGAGGGGAAAGTTGCTGGTTTGTTTTTTGTATTGTCACTGAATGATTGAATTGCAGGAATATGAAGGCTCTCAATTAGTACTTGATTTAATATAGTTCCTGCTGAACCCAGAATGGTTAGGGCCTTTATAATGTGCTGTCCATGTACCTCAATACTTTCAGTTAATTTATTCTTGTCTTGTTATTTACTGTTATCTCCAGTATTTTTGCCTAGAGAGTTCCATGGACCATACAATCCATGGGGTTCCAAAGAGCTGGATACAACTGAGCGACTTTCACTTTCCACGTGGTTAGGGGGTCTCATCTGTCTTATTCCCACTGTCTACTGGGCTCCTAGCATGGTGTTGGGAATGAGAAATTAAGGAAAGAGAATTATGGCTCCTCTCAAGTTTCACTGAAGGAGGGAATGGTTAGTTGGTTTCTAAAGAGGCTGTGTGGGATTCCCATTCCCAGTCGGCGGCGTCAAGCCTTTTCATGCCATCTGTACTGTAACTTGTGTCTTGTCGTTAAGCAACTCATTTCATATCATTGAGGATGTCTTTCATCCCTTGACTCAAGTCAACATGTTCTCTTAACTCAGCTGAACATGAAAAATGGTGACGATTGAGATGAAAGTGGAAAGAAGTCGGAGGTGGTGCCTAAGTCCTTCTTTCAGCGAAGACGCCCTGCCCCGGGAGTTTGTGCTTCCCGCCTGGTTCCCTGAGCTCCTTTAGGGAGCCAGGGCCGTAGGTGGCTGAGAGGGAGAGACGCTGAGCTAGTGACAAGGTTCCTCTGTCCTTCTGACCTGCATAGTTGCCAGGGACACATTGGAGGTGTGACAGGGAGAAGGGAAAAAAATCCTTTCCTCTCCAGCAGACCTAGGCACAGCTCTTTGAAAAGGTGGGCGTGGTTGGGCCAGAGGAGGAAAGAGGTTCTTCCTGAATTGATAGCAGGGTATGCAGGTTCTGTCGCCTCCTGGGAGCAGGCATCTGTGACTCAGTTGTGGTTTGGTGATTGTGGGGGTGGAGCGTGAAGAACTTGTCTGTCTTTATAAGGTGTAGCCTGGGAATGACAACCTTTTGGGCATCTTAACTGTTCAACAGAGTGAAATATTCAAGAACACAGCGATCCCAGTGGGCAGAGATGAAGGCGAGATATCTTGGCTTCCTGCTTTGGGAGGCCCGGCAGCTGCTTGTCAAACAGGCTGGTTAAGATTCATGTTCCAAGTTACACAGGGCCTGGAGAAGGGCGGAAGAGGCTTTCCACTTAATCTTCCATTTGAAGTTGTTTAAGACTTGTCAGCCTATGGAGCTCAGGCTAGAATAGCAAAGGCTTGGGGGTGGGCTGCGTAAAGAGTGCACAGCTGTCACGGCATTCCAAGCTTTGCGGAAGTTTGTGGGCTCCCATCCAGGGCTCAGACCTGAGTTCCATGTATAGTATTAGCACAGTTTATTTAGAGGAACCTTCTAACAGTGCTAAGCCATCCTTAAAAATTCCCAAACCACCCCCTTAACCTCCCCCTTATTTAAGCCAACTTCAGTCATGCTGATACTATTCAGTCTAAATATTTTTGACCAACAGACGCTGTGAAGGGAAACTTGTGTTCCCACATGCCCAGACAGCTTTCTCAGGCTGCCATAGGGTGCCCGGCTTGGGTTCTGTTTCTACTGGTTTTGATATATTGCAGATAAAGAGAATTTCTTTTGGGAACTGCTTAGTAGGAGAAAGGGCAAGCTAATGACCAGTAGAGAAACTTATTGGACCCCTTCCCATCTCCTGGAAAAGACCCTGATGCTGGGAAAGATTGAGGGCAGGAGGAGAAGGGGACGACAGAGGATGAGATGGTTGGATGGCATCACCAACTCAATAGACATGAGTTTGAGTCAACTCCAGGAGATTGTTGGTGAAGAACAGGGAAGCCTAGCATGTCACAGTCCATGGGGTTGCAAAGAGTCAGACACAACTTAGTGGCTCAACAACATCATCTCTGGTCTCTTAGATCCCCAGGAGAAGGAAATGGCAACCCACTCCAGTATTCTTGCCTGGGAAATCTCATGGTCAGAGGAGCCTGGCAGGCTGTAGTCCATGTTTGCAAAAGAGTTGGACATGACTTAGCAACTAAACAGCAGCAAACTGTGGAGGCCAAGGTTTAGCAGAACCCTCCCCACCTCCTGTTCCACCTTCATTGTGTTGTGCAGTTTCACTTTATCCTATTTCAGGACCTCCAGGTTCTCCCAACATAAACTTCTTTAGAAGCTTAATAATTCTGTCATGTAGAAATACTGCCTAAACTAGATGAGATTAACTGAATTCCCTACAATATCTTTTTTTTTGTCCCTAAGGTAAAATTCCTTATTCTTAACATATTAAAATTATTGGCATTACCTAGAAGTTAGTGTCTGATTTTCAAATCTGCAATGTGAGAAGCTCTAAATGTGTCACCAGCTGTACTCATTCGCTTGAAGCAGCTTTTCAATTACTTGCTTTGAAAAGGAAGACTTTATAAAGAAGTTGCTTTTAAAGGTATTTCCTTCATGACTGTAGTAAAACATTTTTTTCTTGGCGACACTCTCTTGAATATAACTGGCTTCCAACTGTTACAAATGGAAAGTCATAGACTATGAACCCCACCTTAGAAAAAAGTGAGGTATGGGCTGACCTTGGGAGTATTGCAGGCTTGATTCCAGTCTGCCATAGTAGAGTGAATGTTGCAATAAACAAGTCACAGAACTCTTTTTGGTTTCGTAATGAGCGTAAAAGTTGTTTACCCTGTACTTTAGCATTTTACTTAAGGTACATACTTTTATTAAAAGATACCTTCTTCTTAAAAAATGCTGACCATCGCCTGTGCCTTCAGCGAGTTGTTATCTTTTTTGCTGGTAGAGGATTTGAAATATTTTGAGTTACCAAAATGTGATCAAGAGATATGAAGTGTGCACATACTGTTAAAAAAATGGCATGCTTGGATTTACTCAATGCAGGGTTACGACACAGCTTCAATTTGAAAAACACCAGTTTCTGCAAAGTCCAGTAAAGCATGGTATGCCTGTGTGTATTCATTTGAATCTGTGTAAAAACCCATCTGATTTTTAAAAAGTTACTGAAAATAATGACTTAAAGCACTATTTGCTTTAAAGATATTGTTTGATTTTTACGTATGTTCATATGATCAGTATTTCATGTTTGTGTGCATTTATTTCAACGAAATGGGCTATTTCGAAAGAAAGAGGATGGATGGTGGATGAAGAGAAAGACACAAAACTCAGTTTTCCTATCAAGATTTAAAATGTTAATAAATCCTTCCTATCAATTAATGATAGAGGTTCTCAGGAGAAGGATTTCCAGGTAGCAGTTTAAAGCATTCTGGCAGAGAGAGAGGCCTTTAGAAGTTAACCATTCCTTCCATTTGCTTTCTCTGCCATCTGCTTCTACCTGCTGACACTTATAATCTCTAGATGACCTTGGTGGTGTGCTGGATTTGTTGAGAGCCGAGGTTAGAACAGCCCCATGAAGGGAGGGGAGAGGAGGGCATCCCACGTGGAAGATGGCCTGACCTCGTATCTTACCTCCACCCCACCATCTCCCCACCTTCTCCTGCCCTGCTCCCCGACAGCTGAGCCACCACATTCCACCAGGCCAGATAGCTTTCAGGATGATTAAGTGCTCAGAATTTGAAAAGGGTGAAGCAAGAACTCAGACTCTGCCTTTCCCCTTTCTTTAGAGGGTGAGGGAGGGAGCTTACATTTGTTCCCTGCCTGCTCACTTTGAAGTGGGGAGGCAGGTATACATTTAGGCAGGGGAATATCTTCACAGAAACATTGCTCCTACCCAAGTGGCTTGTGGGGAAATACCGACCTTGATTATGACCTGCTGATCCTTGCTAGAGTTTGATAATATTTGTTTTTCTGCCCAGTTGCTTAGGACATAAAGAAAAGTGACTGTGGGCTGACTTTTATCTTCCTGCATCTCTCTTCTGTGCTCTCCTAGGCTTGTAAAATGAAAGTTGTGCCAGAGGAAGCGTTAGACCTTTCATTTCCTGAACTTTGGGCCCCAGGGGAGGTGATCAGATGCAGAAGGAGGCCCACAAAGAGGAATTAATTGTACTTTATTTTCATTTTTAACTTGTTGTAAATCCTGCCCTTTTGATTTTATGCTAATACTGCTTTGTTGACACCTGTATTGCCCTGCTTGCTACTAAATTGAAATGCTTTGAAATTGATTTGGTAATAACTATTTAGAGTGTTTTAGATCTGTGTTAATATTCATTTTGCTACACTGCCTGCAATTTAAAAAATCATCCTTAATTATAGAAGCTCTTTAATCTCTTGGGTGAAGGAGGAGAATTTGCCTTTACATATATTATTCAGTAAGGCACTTAATGGGAA
Source organism: Madoqua kirkii (assembly GCA_006408675.1). Taxonomy (NCBI): domain Eukaryota; kingdom Metazoa; phylum Chordata; class Mammalia; order Artiodactyla; family Bovidae; genus Madoqua; species Madoqua kirkii. The sequence goes on from SJYC01074278.1 coordinate 74,912, forward strand.
AGAAGTCCTTGGTGGTGATGTAAATCAACAAAGCGCCCACTGTACTTGTATTCAGACCATGGTTGGAGTTTCCAGGCTGTTTTGTCTGAAGCATTTATGGGCACCAACTGCATACCAGGAGCACATTTGTTGAGTGCTGGGACGATAGAGATAGCTACAGTATCTGCTTTAAAACTTGTCTCGCTGTGGAAGGAGAGAATGGTCTCTACCATTGAAGACTCGGGCAAGTTGTCAACTGCTGAAAAGGGTGTAAGACATGGCATTGCCCTGCAAGGGAAGGTGTTTCCCGTGGATAATACCAACTGCTAATAGTGAGTGCCTTATGCTCTTTCCTGGAAGAGTCTGGAAGTCTGTGGGGTCAGTGGACTAAATCAGAAGTCCCTTTGTCTAGGCCTCCGGTGCTGAGGGTCTGTGTAGCTGTACTAGTACACAGTGAGCTGTGCTGTTGCCGAAAAGGCTTCTTCCTGGAGGCTGCTACCCGCCCTTTCAGACAGAGTCTGGAGCCAGTGGGCGAGGCCGAGGCTGGCCGGTGTGGCCTGCCCGCCCTCCCCTGCGCCCTGCCCCAGCTGCCCCTTCAGGTGTCTCTGCCTCAGAGGCCAGCTGAGCACTGCTGGCACCACATGGCTGTGACTCGAGTCCCGGCCTGGCCGCCTGGCGCAGCAGAGCACCTTGCGCAACGCGGTGGGCACTGAGCCGGAGATTCGGAGCAGGGACCTGCCTGTCACAGGACCCTCGGCGGTTCCACAGGGCTGCCCAGAGGAGCCTCGTGCTGCTGTCCAGGCAGAGTGGCGGGAGGAGAAGCCAGAAAGCCTCGTGGAGCCAGAGGTAACTCAGGGCCCCCTCCCTGCATCCTGCCAGGTGAGCATGCCTCAGCCTGAGGGCCTTCACTGGAAGCTGGGCCCGCCAGGCTGCGGGGGTTGAGAATGTCACCCAGGCAGACGAGCCTCAGACTTTGTTCCTGTGGTTTGTTAGTGTGTGGGCGGGGCAGAGGGAGAGCACTGGCTGGCATTTCTGGGAGGTTCTTCCTGCAGGCTGGGTTCATCCTTGCAGTCCTCCCCAGTGTCTCCTGGGGCGATCCAGTGTATGGCCAGGCAGCCTGAGCGTGCGAGCTGTGAGTGCACAGCAGAGGAGGGCAAGCTGCTGTTGGGTCCAGAGCACCAGGGAGTGGGCATGTGGCTTCTTGGACCTGTCACCTTGATCTTTCCCTGGTCTTGATCTCGGTTAGACGTGTTCCCCTCCCAGAGTTGCTAGTGGTCTTCATCCGGTTGAGTCCAAGAAGGCGATATCTGCACTAGCTGGATTTTCCTTTTCTATTCACTTCTCTTCTCTGACTTTCACAAGCAACCAATCACTTTCTTTTTTATTTGATCTTTAATTCACTGGTCCCTTGTTTTAACTGTTAAACTCTTCCTCTCAACCATTAAACTGGATATAGAAGTAGAAAGATGTTTGTCTGGGTTTTGTTAGTGGTATTTTATTTTTCTTCAGTTGAATGGGGGAGGACAGCATTCTCGTGATACAGGAGGCACCTGACGTGTGCCCTTTTATCTGATTTTTCTCCACCACTTATGGAGAGACAAAGGGCTCTCTTCCTAGACCCCTGGCTTTGAAAATGGAGAATGCAGGACAATCTATGGGATGCTTAAAATATTTTTTTAATTTGGGGGTGTTTAAACATCTTTTCAAAATGTACGTTTTTGTATATGTTTCATATTATAATAAATTAGTATAGTCCGTGAACATAATTTATAAATACGTGTATGTGGGATATGTGCACAAATTTTTTTAATCCTGTGATTGGAACAGTGCAGAGCATCATTCTGGAGCCCAGCAAGGCTTCAGGTGTTCCAGGGCTTTCTTGCCCACAGGACTGTTAAAGTACTGAGTGAGATATGACGGAGGTTTAGAATAGGGCCTGTGTACCATAAATACTATTATAATATTCACATTAGTCACTGTTGTTGTTCTTATTTCCTAGGGATGCTTATTTATTTATATTCCATTCCTCCCTAGTGGATTTGAAATGCTCATAGGCATTTACTAAATCAAGATTTTTCTTTTTCAAAGAAGGTATGGATGGAGGAGGGCTTCCCTGGTGACTTAGCAGTAAACAATTCTCCTACCAAGGCAAGAGATGCAGGTTTCAATCCCTGTGTCTGGAAGATCCCTTGAAGGAGGAGATGGCAACCTGCTCCAGTATTCTTGCTTGGAAAATCCCATGGACAGAGGAGCCTGGCGGGCTACAGTCCATGGAGTTGCAGAGAATGGGACACAATTTAGCGATTAAACAACAACCGCAACATGAGTTGGGGGAAAAGTGAGAGAAAAGATGAAGCCAGGACCAGGTTGATAAGATTTTATTAATTTTGCTTTAAGGTGTGCAGAAAGTTTTACTCAGGGCTTGCAGCCAGTGTAAAGAGAGAAACACAAACATACAAGATTATGTCTGGAAGGTAAAGACAAAAATGTGCCTATTCCTAGTAGTGACCCAGAGAGATAGCCTCTTGTGGGTCCTTAAAAAGTTGAGAAGCCAGAGTCTGAACACATGCCCCTTACATTTTTCACCTCTTGTCTTTTCCAGAGCTCAGAGAGAGAATTCAACTCTGCCTATGTATACGTTTGATACCAATGGCCCTTAGTTCCTAAACAATTCTGGACTGATGCCATAGTCAGATTATTTCCTGGTGTTCTTTTAAACCTACAATTTGATTTAGATCCCACCAAACTACTTTTTGGACCCTGAACTTTACTGTTCATTTTTTAAAATTCTATTTTAAGTGAACATTAACATAGAAAGAACCTTCAATAGGCAAAGAGGGGGGCTGAGGGGAAGGCTGGGAAGGAGAAGGAGGGAACTGCTTTATTGCAGTGCCATATAGAGCACAATGTTTAATGACCGGGTAGGTCCCTGTCTCTGCTTCCCGCACCTTCTAGGTAGCCTCGCAACCTCCCTGACTCTCCCTCCTGGCTCCCTCATAACTGGCCTTTTTCCACTAGCCAGTCCCTGGGGGCTATTTTTAACAAGGCAGGTTTCATGAATTGCAAAAATACTTTTTAGCCAGAAATACTTCTTTTTAAAAATTTACTATTTATTTTAATTGGAGGCTAATTACAGCCACTGATACTTTTACAGAACTCCTTTTACATGATGAGAACTGTGCAAGGCAAAGGGAGTTTTAATACACACTGCATGTGCAGTCAGAAGGTAATGGAAATACCACTAACTTGTGTATGTGTGAGTTTGGTTAGTTTTTCCCCAGTGTGTCTCCATATCTATAAAGTAGTGTTGATGGTTCTCAGCCTTTCTACGTCTTCTCACATGTCGTGGTGATCATGTATGTGTCTTAACATGATTTGAAAGTGCTTTGGAGGTGGTACAGCCGTGTGCATGAGTGAAAAGTGAAAGTGAAGTTGCTCAATGGTGTCCGACTCTCTTAGGAGCCTAGTGCAGGCTCCTCTGTCCATGGGATTTTCTAGGCAAGAGTACTGGAGTGGGTTGCCGTTTCCTTCTCCAGGGAATCTTCCCGACCCAGGGATTGAACCCAGATCTCCTGCATTGTAAACAGACGCTTTACCGTCTAAGCCACCAGGGAAGGTCTGGGTAAATGTGCTGTTACTTCTGAGGAAGATGACCCACTGTCCCTACCTAAAGGGAGTTTTCAGGTTACATGGAGAGTTAGAAGTAGTATCACACATGAGTAAATGAGCAAACCTAATTTAATACTAACTTACAAGGCACAACCTAACCTCACAGCTTGCTAAAACATAACGCCTAATAAGTCACTCGTTTTACAGAATCCTGCCTATTTGCAGAGTGACTGAGACCCAGCCTGAGTTGATGATGAAAGTGAAGTGAAAGTGACATCTATACTGAGCTTCACTGGTTTGTGCTGTTACTTCTGAGGAAGATGACCCACTGTCCCTACCTAAAGGGAGTTTTCAGGTTACATGGAGAGTTAGAAGTAGTATCACACATGAGTAAATGAGCAAACCTAATTTAATACTAACTTACAAGGCACAACCTAACCTCACAGCTTGCTAAAACATAACGCCTAATAAGTCACTCGTTTTACAGAATCCTGCCTATTTGCAGAGTGACTGAGACCCAGCCTGAGTTGATGATGAAAGTGAAGTGAAAGTGGCATCTATACTGAGCTTCACTGGTGGCTCAGATGGTAAAGAATCACCTGCAATACAGGAGAACCCGGGTTCAATCCCTGGGTCGGGAAGATCCCCTGGAGAAGCAAATGGCAACCCCCTCCAGTATTCTTGCCTAGAAGATCCCATGGACAGAGGAGCCTGGTGACCTTGGGGTTGCAAAGAGTTGGACTCGACTGAGTGACTATCACTTTCATTTTCTTGGCATCTGTATTAGTTGAAGGAACAAGATGATAGAATTTTTCAGTTGTTAAGGGGCTTTTCAAGATTATCCAGGCTCTGGAAAAATGTCAAATAGCCCTTATTTTTCAGAGTCTTTTATTTTAATCATCATATTTAGGATGTTGTCCTGTGTGGTCAACTTGAGGGTGACTGTGTTAATTTAATCAGGAGTATATTCCTGTTAGCCTGGAAGAATAGATACTTTTGACTAGCAGGTCATTTGTTTTAAGAACTGCTTTCCCTTTCTTGGAGGCTGTGGAGTTGTCCTATTTGTTGTGCTTCTTAGGTCGGATGGGGAAACTGGGGCCTTTGTCTGTCCCCCTAGATCTAGTTCAGTGCTTTGTCATATCTGAACCGAGATGAAAGTTCACTGCCTGGGCTTTCAGCTGGCAGCCTGACCTGGGATCCCAGGGAAGAAGGCTGTGAAGTGGGGTAGTCTTAGTGGAGTGTCTTTGCGGGAGGGGCCTAGCTTCAGAGCATCTCACCTGCCTGCCTTTCACCAGGGGTGAAGGTGGTTGCTGGAATGCATCTCTTAGGTGAACTTCATAAGGGCGGTGGGAGAGTCTCCTACTTATGAACATAAAGTTATATAATATTCTCCTTTTGAAATTGCAGCCCCATCTAGGACCTCTCTTCCCAGCTGCAGGAACAGCAGCTGGGAACCTTCCTCTTCCACGCGCCCCCTCCAACCCCCCGCCCTTCCCTCCCTCTCCCTGACCAGAATGATGCCACTTGCCAGGGCCTGGGCACTTGTGGCCGAGCTGACAGGACTGGGTCTTCAGCCTGTCCCTGCAGTCCACGAGCCCTGGCCAGATTGCCCTGCCTGGCTGCTGCTGGGGCCCCTGAAGTCCCGCTTCCACTGCTGTCATTTGTAACATGAAGTAAAGAGTCCCTGTTCCCACTGCTTAAGGTCTGAGAGAGAGGTTTGATTCAGAATTGCATGGCACTCAGGGAGAACAAATAAAGAAGAACATCCCTTGGACCTTGTTTTTTCACCTGAAGAGTATAATCCCTCAAATAAAACAACCACAGCCTAAAGACCAGATCAGTCACCCCTACCCTGGAACTGTAGCTTAGATGTTGGGGTTGTCTTGGAACCCAGCTAATTACAACATGCCTGCAGGAAAAGCATTTTGAGTCCTGAGCATTGGACCTCTAAATGAAAGTTTGTGACACAGTCATAGCTTATTAAGAGATTATCATTAGTAACTAATGATGATTGAGGCAATAATCTCATTAATAAATTAAGGTAATCCTATGAAACCCTTAGCACAATCCCTAGTATACAGTAAGCTTCAGTAGATACTAGCTACTGTTATTACTAGCACCACCTGCATTTTTAGGATGGAAAGAGTCACAGTTAATAAACGGATGTTCATATGAACGGCCCATTTAGAAAACACGCACAATTAAGACTGATCGATTCCAAACAGGTGGAGAAACTAGTAGTAATCCTCCTACTAGAATACTTGGAAATACTAGGAGTCCCCTAAAGGTGTGACGGGCCCATCCCAAATCAGCTTACACTTTGGTTAGAGACTAAATGCCCACAATCCTGAATCAGCAACAGAGAATAAATGTCCTGTTTCTGTAGTTTGAGCTCATCCATTGAATAAGCAGACATCTACTGAGCACTGAGTATGCTGGACTGCAAGGAGATCCAACCAGTTCATTATAAAGGAGATCATTCCTGGGATTTCTTTGGAAGGAATGATGCTAAAGCTGAAACTCCAGTACTTTGGCCACTTCATGCGAAGAGTTGACTTACTGGAAAAGACTCTGATGCTGGGAGGGATTGGGGACAGGAGGAGAAGGGGACGACAGAGGATGAGATGACTGGATGGCATCACTGATTCGATGAATGTGAGTTTGAGTGAACTCTGGGAGTTGGTGATGAACAGGGAGGCCTGGCGTGCTGCAGTTCATGGGGTTGCAAAGAGTCGGACACGACTGAGCGACTGAACTGAACTGAGTATGGGCCAGGCCCTGTGCTGTTCAGAAAAGGAAGGGATCAGCTAATGGTAAATCCTCTAAGGAGGCTTCAGCACATAGGAGGGATTTTTAAACAAGGAGCGAGCAGTGGATAAGTCCAGGAGCAAAGACAGTTTTAAAACTGTGATATGATACCCTACAGTCAGATCACAGGAGGAAATTGTTTTGTCTTTACTTCTAAACCATAAAGAGCATTGTAAAAATAAAACTGCTTCAGACCCTTTGATCCCAGATAACAGACTCTGTTGGAGCTAATTCACCAGCCTGCTGATTAAGCGTGTATGTTGATGAAGCAGCTTAATCCAGGCATCTGGGTACTGAATACCCTCTCACCCAGTGTGCTTCCATTGAAGTCTTGCAGTTAAGGGCCTGGGCCACTGGGATCCCAGTAGAGATCAGGGGACCTGGCCTCTATTTTCAAGGACACAAGCCAGTGTTGGACCTGTGGCGGGACCTGTGTTTGCAAGTGGATCACATATGGCTCAGTATCTTTAAGTCGGAAGTGGCTGTTTGTAGATTTATAGAGTGAACGTTGCCCTATTTCTCCTTGGACTGCAAGGAGATCCAACCAGTTCATTATAAAGGAGATCATTCCTGGGATTTCTTTGGAAGGAATGATGCTAAAGCTGAAACTCCAGTACTTTGGCCACTTCATGCGAAGAGTTGACTTACTGGAAAAGACTCTGATGCTGGGAGGGATTGGGGACAGGAGGAGAAGGGGACGACAGAGGATGAGATGACTGGATGGCATCACTGATTCGATGAATGTGAGTTTGAGTGAACTCTGGGAGTTGGTGATGAACAGGGAGGCCTGGCGTGCTGCAGTTCATGGGGTTGCAAAGAGTCGGACACGACTGAGCGACTGAACTGAACTGAGTATGGGCCAGGCCCTGTGCTGTTCAGAAAAGGAAGGGATCAGCTAATGGTAAATCCTCTAAGGAGGCTTCAGCACATAGGAGGGATTTTTAAACAAGGAGCGAGCAGTGGATAAGTCCAGGAGCAAAGACAGTTTTAAAACTGTGATATGATACCCTACAGTCAGATCACAGGAGGAAATTGTTTTGTCTTTACTTCTAAACCATAAAGAGCATTGTAAAAATAAAACTGCTTCAGACCCTTTGATCCCAGATAACAGACTCTGTTGGAGCTAATTCACCAGCCTGCTGATTAAGCGTGTATGTTGATGAAGCAGCTTAATCCAGGCATCTGGGTACTGAATACCCTCTCACCCAGTGTGCTTCCATTGAAGTCTTGCAGTTAAGGGCCTGGGCCACTGGGATCCCAGTAGAGATCAGGGGACCTGGCCTCTATTTTCAAGGACACAAGCCAGTGTTGGACCTGTGGCGGGACCTGTGTTTGCAAGTGGATCACATATGGCTCAGTATCTTTAAGTCGGAAGTGGCTGTTTGTAGATTTATAGAGTGAACGTTGCCCTATTTCTCCTTTTTTGCCAAGATGCTTTTCCATCCTGGTTTTCTTGGAAGAGGTTAAATATTAATTCTGCCATCAAGTATCCCTTCCCATGCTTATGTATTCCTGTCCCTGGTTTCCTCAAGGTTTCTATCCCAGGCTGCTAAAGGACTAAAGTCAAGTCGGCCTCTCTGGATCTCTTAAACAGATGTTATAATGTTTTAAGTCTAAGGATTAAATTTCTGTCTGACGTTATCATTGGATTTTGTTTTATAGATTTTCCTCCTACATCTTTCCTGCATTAACCATTGTACTGCCCTGCCCCTTCTTTCTGGGCACAAATGTTATTAATTGGGGAAAAATACTTAAAGGTTCAAAGGAATTTAATGAGATTTGAATTCTTTTGTGAGCAATTCATCTTTGTTAAAAGCAGGATATGTAATTTCCAAACTACATAGATTTACTGTTAGCTCTCAGATACATTTAGACAGTTTTTTCATTATCTTCTTATCAGAGTTTTCTTTCCCCTCCCCTGAAGAATGATTTAGCAGTTTATTTCCCCTGATAAGCAACATTCTTCTAACTTACCAAAATACACTGTATTAAACATAGTTTGATAACAATCTGCACAGACAAGAAAACCATTGATCATGGGGATGGTGTGTGTGTGTCTGTGTGTCTGTGTGAGCTCTCAAGAGCCCCAGCTATTCCTGGCTTCCTTCAAAGTATTTTGGTCTCTCATTTCAGCCACAATTACAAGTTCATCGGAAAATGATGACCGGAGTGGCTCCAGTTTGGAATGGAATAAGGACGGAAGCCTAAGGTTAGGGGTACAGAAGGGAGTGCTCCATGACCGCAGGGCAGATAATTGCTCCCCAGTGGCGGAAGAGGAGCCCCCTGGGCCAGCGGAGAGCGTGCTGCCCAAAGCCGAAGCCTCAGTTGGAGATGGTCCGGTCCCTTATTCTCAGAGCTCCAGCTCGCTAATAATGCCACGGCCCAACTCAGTTGCAGGTAAGGCCACGCCTCTCCCTGGAAGGGTGACCTCGCTGGGTCTGAGGTGCCCACTGCTCACTTTCTTCACGTGGGAATCTAATCCAGACACAAGCCACCCTTGTGAAAATGGGTCAGGCACTTAACTTTTGCAGGCCTTACTGTACCCATCTGTAAGCATGAGGGTAAACCCATATGTAAACATAAAGCTGCATTTAATGGTCATTAAGTGACCTTTCCCCTCTAGAATTCTTTAAATCTAATACTTAGACTATATGGCTCTTTGTATATGAGGGACGAGAGGACCAAAAACTCTGTCCTTGTTTTTTTTTTTTTTTTTTAATTGAAGGATAATTTTGTTACTTTCTGTCAGATTATTTTAAGCCTGAGTTAATGCAGGATTTATAGCTTAATCAAGGGAAATCATTGTTTAGAGTGAGTTTGTTAATATCAGCTCAAAGATTTCTTTTTTTGTGCCATTCCCCTGAATTTTCATTACAATTCACTTTTAATTTTTCATTGGAGGATAATTGCTTTGCAATGTTGTGTTGGTTTCTGCTGTATAATGTGAATCAGCCAAATGTACGTGTATATCCCCTCCCTCTTGAACCTCCCTTCCACCCACCCCTCAAAAGAATTTCTAATCCAGCTTCCAAACTAATTTTCTGTCATTGAGGCTCCTCATAGAGATGGGAGATCCAATTTTGTACAATTCAGTTATAAGGGAGCTCACAGTTTAAAACATGAGCAGCAGAAAAGCAAGTTCTCTCTCAAGGAAATGGAAACAGGCCAGACAGTCCTGTCTCAGCAAGATGGGGCAGCTGGAGCTGAGAAGAGAATGTGAAAGGGTGACTGGTGCTGGCTGACTGGTCAGTGGGTGCTAGTTCACACTGGGCGGGGCAGGGAACCCTACATCTGAGCTGCTATGCCTGCTTCAAGGTCCCAGATTTCTAAACTCGGTGCTCTTCTGTTGAATTTAGAAGAGGAACTTGTTTTGATCATTGTTTGTTACCGATGAGACGCTTACGATTTGTCCTCTGCCAAGGCCTTGACCCAGGGTCTCTCTTCCCACATCAGAGGGTTTCTCTGTTACTCTGCACTGCTCCTTTGGGATGGGCCAGGCTACTCTGGTGGTTGCTGGGTGTGTTTTACAGCGGAACTCTGAAGTGGCTGATAAATATACGGTCCTAATGGAAGAATTCTGAGACACAACTCTTAATTCACTTTCAAAGGATGTAAAATGGCCTTATTCCAGAAGAGGGATTTGGTGTGCCTGCCAGAAGGAAGCACTGAGAGCTTTATGTGTATTGAATGTATGGAACGTTGGTTCTTCCAGAAGGCAAAGTGTCCTCCCACCACCGTTTCACCATCTACGGCATAATAGGTTGCACCCATGGCATTTTAGACCCTTTTTACCTGGATATGATGAAAGGTTCATTTGGGTTATCCCAGGACTTCATAGCTATATTGACTTCAACAAAATGCAGACTTGTATTCAATTTAATGCAGCTATTTTAAAATGAGGAAACACATTAATAAATTAATTTAACAGTGTTAAAAGGACCCCTTTCGGGTTGTGTTTTCTGCTTGATGTTCTTTTATGTGGTTTCCTGCCACGTGAAGTGACAGTGGGTGTGAGCTGAGCATTTCCAGGAGACTGCAGTGATTACAGAACAGGGCTTTCTGATTTCTGTTGTGCTCATTCATTAGCTTCTACAGATGCACTTGTACTGGACCTCCTGTGGAACTGGGAGGGTTTTACCTCTGGGCTTGAGCAGTGACTGCTTAGCCTAATGGGTTTGCTCATTTCTCCCATGTTGCATATTTTATAAACTAAAAGTGTATTTTGGAAGGAAATAGGAAAGTGCCTTACATTATAGTATCTGCTAACAAGCTAGGAGCCTGGTAGATTCTTCATTGCCTACCCTTTTACCCCGAAAGCTGAACTGCAGTTAGGTGGGAATGGTGGAACTCCCCTGGTGGTCTAGTGGCTGTGACTCTTCACTTCTAGTGCAGAGGGGCTGGATTCCATTCCTGGTCAGGAAACTAGATCCCTCAAACTACGACGAAGAGTTCTCATGCCCAAAAGATCCCTCATACTGCAACTTAAGATTCGGTGCAGCCAAATAAATAAAATTTTTTTTAAAGAGGGACTGGTAAGATTTTTCAAGTATCATTGAAAAGAATAGAAGACTCATGTTATAAACTATATGCGGTGCTGTTTATCTAGGGATTAGAAGGCAGGTTGCTACAAACAGAGCTGTAGGCAACACTCAGTGGTGGACTGAAGTAAGGTGGGAAGGACCGTAGACTGAAATCTCTTGAAAGTGTTTGCATGTCAAGATCCATGTAAACACAGAGAAACTGCCTTTTGATAGGAAAGGTGTTTTGGTATGTGAAACAGAATAAGGACTAAACAAGGGAAAGGAAGGTGATGCCAGCTTCCCCAAGGGACATAGTTTCCCTGGGGGGTGAGGATGTGGAAACAAGTTCCAAAGGCTGCCTGCTTAATGTCACTAAGCCTGTTACGTAGAGAAATGGAGCTGTTGCTTCCTTCTTAACTATCTCATACAGTAGAATTTTTTGTCAAAGGTTATAAAAGTAAGTTGGCTAGGTTTGGTGATTGTTTTGCTATACAGAGATTTTCTTTGGCAAAGCATTTGTTGAAGTGGAATTGATTTAGAAAGCTGCAGTCTGGTTATTATTGTATATGCCACATCAAAATACATAACACAGACAGTTTATTCCTTCATTAAAAAGCAGAATGAGAAGCCTTTAAAATGATATCTTGGATAATCCAGAAGTTGGATAATTGAGCTCTGCCTTTTTGGATTACTGTTTTTTTTTTTTTTCTTTCTTTTGTCTTTTGAAATACTTTCTAAGTGAATCACAGAACACTGTTTAGGAAACAAGCAGAATTACCAGGCAGTTTTCTGGAGACTCTAGCTGGTAATTGCCTTGGACTTAATGGCACTTACCTTTGATAGGTTAATCCATGGTGTTTTAATAGATGTTCCCTTTGCTCAGCTTAGACAAGTCTCCCTCTGCCTCTCCATCTGCCCATTCTACTCCCACCTCCTTTCTCCACCAAAAAACCCTCTTTTCTGCAGCATCTTAAGATGTACTTCTCACCCAGATGTTAGGCACAATGTATGTATGCCGTGAGTGTATAATTAATTTAATTGTAGAGGTATTAGCAGTAGATTTATTGCAGCATGAAATTATTGCTTTCCCTCTGATTTTTCTGGGCCCCGAATAGTTCAGGCTTTTGAAAGCATTCATTATTTAAAGACCAGAAGTGAGCTAATTTTTGTAGCATCTGAGATTCCTAGGCGTGTGTGAAAGGACAGCGTGTTGGCGTCCCAGGCTGTCACCTGGGCGTGTGACTGAGCACCTGCAGCGGCGCGGCTGCTCCTCTCCCGTCACTCTCAGTGGCTGTGATAACACTTCATAAAGTGGAGGGAGCCAGCAGCTGGTGGCTCGCAGCCCTGATGAGCAGCGGTCCATTTCGAAGCAGCGTGTTCATGTTAGCATAGATCTTTGGAGTTGCTGGGCCACTCTCTTCCCTACTCTGAAACGGAAACTGTAGTCACTGAAAATCTGCAAAGAGGTATTTGGAACCTCCTGTCTCCTGCCTCTATGTTAGGAGTTGGGCTTTTTTGCAATCCTTTCGTTGAAGCGCTCTTTATAGTCTCTTCTTAAACCTTCAGTTTTCAAAAAGTTCTGAACTGAATGTCATGTTTTAAGGGTCAGCATAAGAAGGTAAGTGGGAAGCCTTTGGAGGTTATAGGCGTCTCTGTGCCCTCTGGGGTTGAGGCAGCAGGTCAGACAGTCTGGGCTCTCCCAGCTCTGAACCGAACCAGCTTGTGGCCAGAATGTAGCTGGGGTTACTCGTCTGTCTCAGCCTTTGACGTGTAGGTGTGTTCACAAGGAGGTGTGCCGAAGAGTGGTCATTTGCAGAGCCCCGAGTCAGAGTCCCAGGTCCCAGGTGGGAGCCTGGAAATGCGTGCTCAGCAGTGTGACTACAGGGAGTCAGGGTGATGGGTGGGGTCCCGCTGGCCATCTGCGGAGTTTCCCGTGCCCTGGTTGTGAAGGACCTGGAGAGAAGCTGGATGTTGCCTTGGCGTCCCAAACCTTAGGCTCACTTGGAAGTCCTGCATAGGGAATTAGCTGTGTCCTTCTAAGAGGAAAGATTTGTGTGGAGTGACGTACGGTGAACAGGCTGTGGATATGCACTGAAGCAGCGTCAGTGTGTGCTGCTGTGGAGTCGAGCTGTCTGATGTTTCTCCGTGGCCTGGGACACTGAGCAGGGCGCGTGGTCAGCTGGCCTCTGGAGACTGCAGCAGAGTGGATACACTGTTACAGAGCCAGGCCATGAGCCACCCACGTGCCTGCTGAGTGGAGGAGTGAGAGGAGCTAGTGCCAAAAGTGCAGAGGAAAAGGACCGAGGCTTCAGGAGGGGCAGTAGGAAGGGCCCAGATCAGGCAGACGGTGCTGGCCGGTGGTCGGCTGCTGCATCCGAGCCCGGGGAGTAGCCAGAGGGCTTTCAGAAGCAGATGGCCCAGCTGGACTTCTGTCCTTCAAAATTCTGTCACACTGATGATCTCACCACTCTTAGAATCTTTAGCCCTGGAAACAGGAACTCCCTCTCCCTCATCCTGGAGAAGGAAATGGCAACCCCTCCAGTACTCTTGCCTGGAAAATTCTGTGGATGGAGGAGCCTGGTAGGCTTCAGTCCATGGGGTCGCAAAGAGTCGGACACGACTGAGCGACTTTACTTTTCTTACTTTCTCTCCCTCATCGTTCCCCCTCAAGTGATGTCTGTATCTCTATAACATAATCATATGTCTAAGATCGTCATTATTTTTATAATGGACTCCTTAACCCCAAAACCAGATTGGGTTTGATTTTACGTAGGTTTTTCTCATTGAGACCTAATATATATATATATATATATATATATATATATATATGAGAAGGTTCCTTTTTTAAGATGGAAACATGAACTGTGTATTTGCTTTAAAATTTTGCTAAGATGTAACAAAATTATTTTGTACCGATTATTTTTTATAGTTGACCTCATGTGTGCTTGAATAGATCTGTAAAACTTTTTAATAGGTAGCTGTGTGCCGTGACTCTTAGTTGATCAGAGGACAATGTGATTACTTATTTTTAGAATTGAAAAATTACATAAACATAATATAGTATAATCTATAATCTATAATGTATACATAAATATTTGAAGCTTTCTGATAAAGTCCACTTGGTTACTTTTACTGCCAAGAGCTGACTTTTAGGGTTCTGAGCCCTGAGGAATTGTCCATGCAGCGTGTGCTCACCTCGTTAGCAAAGCTGGAATTCTAGTGATAGTAAAGACGCTCTTGAGCTGCAGAGACGAAAAGTCACTGTGCTGTGTGTTTGCAGCCAGTACTGAAGCTGTACTGAGTTTCACTTGATTGTGATTTCTTCATAAAAATTTTTGGTGAGGTCTGTCTCTTTCCTGGAGTAATGGAAATTCTGGCCACCGTATCAACATGACTTTGGCTCAAGAATGAGGAGCTTTCGGTTTGTCCACTTCTCAATTAACAACACTGACAGAAAAATTAATGGGGGCAAGCAAGCAAAACCAAAGTCAGTCTGAAGTAAATTTTGTTGAAAGCCTGAAATGAATGGCTTTGTAATTTATAATTTTTCGTAGTTTGGGTATGATATTAAACTCAACTTTGAAGAGACTAAACTTCGGTTCAATATTACAGCAACGAGCTCAACCAAATTGGAAGACCTGAGTTATCTGGACGGACAGAGAAATGCTCCCCTTCGGACATCAATTAGGTTGCCGTGGCACAATACGGCTGGAGGTAGGGCACAGGAAGTTAAAGGTATTTATTTATCTTTGCATCTGCTGTGATTATGGCTGTGATGAGCTCATTCACTAAACATGGAAAGTCTGTGGTAACCAGCATTCAAGCCAGCTGTTTTTAAAACATGATATGAAGTGTATGTGTGCAAGAAGCCTGTATCTCTAAGGTGTGCTAGCAAACCATCCTTAAGAGTTTCGGAGCCTCTTCCTTACGTTATGTAGTTAACTTGCTTCTGGAGTTGAAAAATTATTCTTCAATATGTTATTTTGAAGTGAAGGGTCATTTAACACTCAGAGATTGTTTAACACTCACTAGAGTTTTTGGTCACCAACAAAGAGTCAGCTCTGTTGCAGTTTCTTAGGCTCTGGGGGCCACCTCCTGCTTCTGGCTGAAGTGCACAGTTGAGTGGCCAAAAATCTCACAATAAGGGTCAAAGTACCACCACACCGTGATAAGAGCTGGGACACTGTCTTCAAGGGAGATGCATTTCTGTTTTTTCCTATAGCAGTGGAAGAAACAGGTCTTAAGTACTATTTCAGATAAACTGATGAGACATCATCTGCCCCCTTCATCACTTTCTCTAATACTCTGTGTGTCTATCTTGAGTCATGGGAATAACTTAGAAGTATGAAAGGGCTAGAGTTGTTTTATTTGGACCCTTTGTGACCAATAAGGTATGATAAATGAGGTATTAGGAAGTATTATCAGAGAAGGCGATGGCACCCCACTGTAGTACTCTTGCCTGGAAAATCCCATGGAGGGAGGGGCCTGGTGGGCTGCAGTCCATGGGGTCGTGAAGAGTCAGACACGACTGAGCAACTTCACTTTCACTTTTCACTTCCATGCATTGGAGAAGCAGATGACAACCCACTCCAGTGTTCTTGCCTGGAGAATCCCAGGGTCGGGGGAGCTTGGTGGGCTGCCGTCTATGGGGTTGCACAGTCAGACACGACTGAAGCAACTTAGCAGCAGCAGCAGGAAGTATTATAAGAACCATGCTGGAAATACTTGCGGATAGATCCCTTGTATTGTAAAACCATACAAGCAACGATAAACTGAGTTTTTTAGTGTATAAAATTATGACATTCTTCTAAAATAATGATTTTTTTTTTTCCAAAGCACGATTTGCTCCCTACAAGCCACAAGACATTTTGTTGAAGCCATTATTGTTTGAAGTACCAAGCATAACCACAGACTCTGTGTTTGTGGGAAGGGATTGGCTCTTTCACCAGATAGAAGAAAACTTGAGGAACACAGAACTGACAGAAAACAGAGGCGCGGTGGTTGTTGGAAACGTGGGCTTTGGGAAGACGGCTATCATTTCTAAGTTGGTGGCGCTGAGCTGCCACGGAAGCCGCATGAGGCAGATCGCTTCCAACAGCCCCAGCTCATCAACGAAAAGTATGTCCGTGTTTAACTGCCGGTCCTTGTTGCATGAATGTAAGAAAGGTGGAGGGAATTGCTGTCTGGACAGACGTAAATTCCCCGTTTTCCTCGTGTTCCAGCTGCTGTGTCAGGTTTGTGACCATGTGCTGGAGAATTCTCTGTCTTTCACAGTCTTCTGTAGGTGTGACCTGGGGTGAGCCAGCCCTCCCTCGCAGTGAGGCCTGATCAGGTGCTCTGAGGAATTCAGGGTCCTAAAATTCAGGATTAGTCTCTGTGGCAGAACAAGCAGAAGGAGTCTGTGCAGAATTCCTTTGGATCCTGTTTTTCACAGCCTTTGTCTTCTATGCTGGACTTACCAAAATTATAAAAACTAACTTCAGCTGGGAATGAGTGGCAAATTTGACAACCCACAGCTTATTTTATGTGTAATAAAACAAAGTGTTTCTAACAAGATGAACAGGAACAGGAAGCCAGGAAAGAGTTTTTTTTTTTTAAACCAAAAATAATAAAGGAAGCCAGGAATAGAGGTTCTCCTGGGAGGGCACTGGGTAGTGAGAGACAGGGCTGAGAGGGAGCCTGTATTCCCATTTGGGCCTTTGCATTTGGTACCATGTTCACTCACTAGCTGTTAAAATACTCTCTGGGTCCAACCAAGAAGTATGTTCAGCATCCCATACTATCCTTGTAAATAATGAAACTGGTCTCTTCACTGCAGCTTCAGATTCCTCCCAGGATGTTCCTTCACTCCACTGCTTTCACCAAGTTCTTCTACAAGTGGTACTGGTGCAGCCAAATGCCCCCCAGTGTCTGGGTCTGATGCTCCTGAGAACCAGAGACCACGAGAGGATGCAGTGAAATACCTGGCTTCTAAGGTAACCTGCTTCTGCTCTATGGGAGCCTCCCAGAGACAGAGATTTGCTAGTGTGGCTTTTGAGAAATGAATTTAAAAAGAGATCTTAACATGGAGACAAGAGTTGCTTAATTCAAAAATACAGCTTTTGATAAAATTGTGATAGAGTACTTCAAATAAAAGGTACTCATGAAAATTAATATCTTAGGACATTGGCAGTGGACTTTTATTCATCTTAAATGATGAATTGAAGGAGTTCCTCAAAGCCATCATAGATATCATTGCACTCACCACAAATCCATTCTTGTAAGCACATGCCCTCCTTCATTTTTCATCTGGTATAAAAGCAGGAGACTGGGAGCCTTTACCATGCCCCAGGCCTCCTCCCCCACCTGCACTCTGTTGCTAGGGCCCTTGGTTACAAGTGTCTTTCTGTCAGAGGTTTCTTGTGATGTTGTAAAGAGACTTGGCTGACCTTCCCTTCCTAGGACCTGATCATCAAGGTCCTTCTGAAATTTTCCATCTACTCAGCAGCCAGCACAGGTTTATAAGCTGCCGTCCTGCACGGCAGCAGTCATCACTCTCCTTCCTCGTGAGCCACTTGGGTCTCCCAGGGCAGAAGGGGTGTGAGCTGGTGATGCTGGAGAACCACCACAAGTGGACAGTGGTGAGAAGCATCTGTGAGGAGGCCCCTCGGGTGAGGTTGGTGCAGGGGAACTGAAGCGAATGTTCCCCAGCCCCAGATCCCTGCTCCTTGCTTCTGCTTTCCTGATGAAGGCTCACCCAGCCTGGACAGTCCCAGCGCCCTGACCACTGATTTGGGGCAGTCCTCTGTCACCAACAGGTGATCCGAGATGAGGGATATGGTGCAGACTTCACAGCCACCTGTGACAGTGATTTGGTGAGAAGCATCTGTGAGGAGGCCCCTCGGGTGAGGTTGGTGCAGGGGAACTGAAGCGAATGTTCCCCAGCCCCAGATCCCTGCTCCTTGCTTCTGCTTTCCTGATGAAGGCTCACCCAGCCTGGACAGTCCCAGCGCCCTGACCACTGATTTGGGGCAGTCCTCTGTCCAGGAACAGGTGATCCGAGATGAGGGATATGGTGCAGACTTCACAGCCACCTGTGACAGTGGTTTTTAAAACCAGTTTGGGACCTACAATAAGAAATACATGTGATTAGTACTAAACACCTGGTGTTCACACACATCATCACACACACAACTGAAGCAAAAACATTATATACTTATTTTTACATCTATAAAGTTCACTGCATTAAATTAAAAAAAGAAAAAGGCTTTATGGCTCCAAATTGATTTCATGCCCCATTCTTAGATTGCCAGACTTCCTATTATCAAGCCCCATGCTAAGTGGACTGTGGTGCTGGCTCACTGATGGTTTGCACAAGCTCACAGGTCGCCTTGTGTTGCTGCTAAGCTCTGTCCAGTTGAGAAGGGAAGAGCAGGTCTCTTCCCTCTGTGTGTCCATGATGTGTGTTCAGTCGCTTCAGTCGTGTACGACTCTCTGTGACTCCATGGACTGTAGCCCGCCAGGCTCCTCTGTGGATTCTCTGAGCAAGAATACTAGAGTGGGTTGCCATTTCCTTCTCCAGGGTCCATGATAGGTGTAATCAAAAACAGAAGTCAGGTGGGTTCCAAATTGGCCACACCTATCTTGCCACCTGCTTTGTGAGAGTCTGTAGACCTAGAATCAGACCCCAGATCTTCCACTGACTGACTGTCCCCCTGGCAGGGCGTTAACCTGTGTCTGCTGCCCTCGGCTCCAGTCCGCAGCCAGTGGTTCTTGTCCTGCCTCTGCAGGGCCTGTAGGGCTGAGCGGGACAGCAGTGACGCAGACCCCTCTGAAAAACATAAAGCACTTTACACGAAAGTGTTTTGACCTTTTTCACCTTCCTTACCTTGTACTTAAGCCTTCCCTGGTGGCTCAGTGGTAACGAACCCTCCTGCCAATGCAGGAGACACAGCTTCGATCTCTGGATCAGAAACATCCCCCAGAGAGAGGAAATGGCAACCCACTCAGTATTCTTGCTTGGGAAGTCTCATGGACAGAGGAGCCTGGTGGGCTACCATCCATGGTTGCAAGAGAGTCAGACACAACTTAGCAACTGAACAACCACCACCCGCTTGTGCTTACATCCCTCCATTCATCCTCATTGGGAAAGTCACATATTCTTCATTTTTCTGCAGTATGCCCCCCACTCTCAAGACAGAGCCACATCCAGCACTTTCCTTGGGGGTCTTACTAATGAATAGCCTGTTGCCGCTTCAAATCCATCCCAACAAAAAAGGATCCTCTCAGTGCTTGGGCAGGAGCCTCCCTTCTCCTATGTGTCCCTTCACATGATAGACAGGATTTTGAAAGTGTCTGCTGTTGATCCTTCAAATAGTGCTGCCGTTGAACTTCTGCATGGTGTTGCTGGAAGTGTGGGGAGGAGGCTGAGGGCCTGAGCCGGGCTGCCTTGCCCTCTTGCCAGCAAGAGGAAGCAGCAATGACTTGACAAGCCTGGCTTTCGTTGCCACCAACTTTATCTGCTTTTTGGATGCTAGAAATGAGTTTCCCAAGGAGATACTGCTCTTTTTGAAAACAGACATGTAGTGCCTATGGTACTAGTGGATATGAAGACTATCCAAATGGCTCGAAATTGTTTTAAGCCAGGGTAGACTTTACATTTCCTGAATAACTTTTATTCATTTATATTCAACACAGAGGGAGTAACTTGTGGCGATCTTAGGGGCAGTCAAGACAGATTTGTGGCTACAACTTAAAGTCTGCCTAGAACTCAGCAAACTTTAGCATTCCTTCCAAAGCGGAGGAATGACTGAATCCATTAAGCTAAACGATGACAGTCCTGGGGAATAGAAGGAACGTGTCTTGTTAGAGAATGGGAGCACTGCATCCCGTTGGAGAGCGTGGAAGGAGCCGTGTGGAGTGGACGGGGCGATGTTGATGGCTCTGCTTCCCCGCAGGTCGTGGCCTACCACTACTGCCAGGCTGACAACACCTACACGTGCCTGGTGCCCGAGTTCGTGCACAGCATCCGGCCCTGCTCTGCCGGTCCCACCAGCTGGCCGCCTACCGGGACCTGCTGATAAGGGAGCCCCAGCTCCAGAGCATGCTGAGCCTCAGGTCCTGTGTGCAGGACCCGGTGGCCGCCTTCAAGCGGGGCGTGCTGGAGCCGCTCACAAGCCTGAGAAACGGTACCTCCCAGCGGCCAGCCATGTCCTCCCTCTCCTCGGGATGGTCCTCAGGATGGGGGTGGGCGTCTGCTCAGCCCTCGGGGAGGGAGTGAAGTGGGCACAGGGAGGATGTGGGGTTGCATGTCTCCTCCCCTTCCTCAGAATCCTCTGTTCAGGGCCCCACCTTGTCCCCCTCCAAATAGTGTCCTTAAAAACGGAATACCTCCAGTAAGAATTAGCTCCCCAGTTGAACATTGCCAAAGTAGCTAATTTGTAACCAGAGGTTATTTAGATGACTTCCTCCCTAGAAACTGCTACCTGCATATTTTGCACTCCTCAGTAGCAAGGGAGTACATTGGGAGTACATTGATTATTTGGGGAACTTGCCAGCATTTTTCCAGGGGCCTCTGTTACCTGGTGTCTCAGACACTGAATCTGCTTGCAATGCAGAAGACCTGGGTTGGGAAGTTCTCCTGGAGAAGGGAATGGCAACCCACTCAAGTACTCTTGCCTGGAGAATCCCAAGGACAGAGGAGCCTAGCAGGCTATAGTCCATAGGATCACAAAGAGTTGGACATAACTGAACAGACACACTTTCACTGTTCAGTTGAAGCTGAAGTCATTTCTTGAAGTGGCCATTTGGGTTTTTTTGCCCTTAACCATCTCTGTAGGGGCATGAGTGATATTCTGAGCCTTTGTTTATTCATCCTTTCTGTCCCTTGCTCCTTACCTTTTGAGCTAGTTTACCTGTCTCCATAGCACTTCTGCCATTTGGTGCCAGGGAGAGGGGAGTGAAACAGATACTCCATCACTGCTCTTCATCACCAGGCAGGAAGCTGGCACCAGGGAATAGAAAGCTAGGTTCAGGCTTAGAGGTTTCTGTGAGCAGAGTTCTCGCCTCCACTGGCTGTGTGCCTTCGGTGGGATGCTCTGACCTTCCAGGGTCAGCCTGCCCTCCCAGAATCCATCAAGGGAGCTCTGTGGGGTGGGGTGGGGGGCAGGACCTAGAATCTTATGCAGGTTTGATCTCAGTGTGTGCTGGCTCTCTTTGCTGTCACTCACCCCCGTGACAGGAGTTCTTGAAGCGCTAACTGTAATCATGCACGTGGGTGAGATCCTGCTAATGCACGGTATGTTTCTGAAAACTGTTTGGTGGGAATTGATCTTCTTTTGGCTCTGCACTCTGGTTTTCATTACAAATTTAATAGAAAATATGCTTCTGTGAAAGCACTTATTCTGCCATATGTAAACCTTTTTAGTTTTCCGTAACACTTTAACTTGTGCATTAAAATACACTGGGTGGTGCTATCTTATAGAAATGTATAATTTCTTAATTAAAAAAAAATCATTTTATCTTTTAGAGCAGAAAATTCCTGAAGAAGAATACATTATTTTGATAGATGGCTTAAATGAAGCTGAATTTCATAAACCTGATTATGGAGATACGCTTTCTTCATTTATTACCAAGATTATTTCTAAATTCCCTGCTTGGTTGAAGTTGATTGTGACTGTAAGAGCCAATTTCCAGGTAAAAAAAAAAATTCTCAAATCTCTTTCCAAGACCCTATGCCCCAGTTTTGCAGTTTTTATAATTTTAGGTTAACATTAACAACTTAAACTGTTGTAAGTCATTTTGCTGCTGAATTGAAAGGTGTATTAGAACTTTGAATAATTAGTGTACAGAGCCCTAAACAGGCAAAGCTCTAACCTTTTTAAACCCAAGGCACATTTATCACAGTGTCAGGTAAGTTCCCTATCCCTAGTTTTGTTGAGCTATACTGGTGCTTCCAAAATGGAAGTGTCTTGCCCCAGTTCAGCGCAGCTCAGTCTGGGGGGCTGTTGTGGGCACCTGGCCCACAAGTCTACTAGGATCTCAAGTTATTCTTGCCGGCAGTTATTTGTATGGTTTGCAGTGAATTTTCTTTTTTTCAATGAAGAGATAAGGGAGAGACAACGGAGGAAGATTTTTAAAGCCAATTCTGAAAAAAGATCCAGTTTTTCCTAAAACTTAAACATGAGAGAACACTTGCAGCAAAATGAAGAGTGTATGTGTTTTTCTATTCCTCATCTGTCCCCGTTTGAACTCTGTAATTACATCTTAACAACCATTGACTCCTTGCATCTACCCCTATCCATTTTTCGTGATGATGCAGGACATGGATTTTTAATTTTTTCCCTTTTTGGGTGATATTTATTTTAAAATAGCCTTTGGGTTCTTCTTTTCCTCTTTAAGAGTAGCGTTGGACCTCGTTTGCACTTGGTGTTTGTTTTTGTAGACCTTTGATTGATACACTTTTCAGTCACTTTTCACACAGGGAGCAGAGTGTGGCGGTCAGCAGCACGGGAGCAGGAATCCTGTGTTCTGCATTCGAGCTGTGTTGCGTTTCCAGAGGCTCAGTTAGCATCCATGTACAGTGGGGTGATAGTCCTCAGCCTGCCTCCTACAGCTGTCACGTTCAGTGAGGACATGTTACAGAAATGATGGTGGGACGTTTAAACCAAAAAAAAAAAGACAAAATTCACCTCTACTGTTAAGTGTCACCTGTGGGATGGCAAAGGATGGGGCGTCTGGAACTGGTAATGTTCTGTGTCTACCTGCTGGTCCCATGGGTATATTTGGCTTTGAGAAAGTGAATGACACCATGCAGTTAGGATTTGTGCACCTCTGTATGTCACACTTCAATTGAAAAGTTTACAAAAAAACAAAAAACTAACAACAACGACAAAATAGGGGGCTATATGCAAGTCTGACAGCTCAGGACAGCAGTGCCCGGGGCCCAGCCCAGGGGCAGTTTCTATGGCCCGGCTGGGAATCTTGATGCAGTGAAGAATGCCTTTGATCTCAGTGTCTGGCCGTGGCCTCAGAGGCACAGTGGTGGTTGGTGTCTGTCCTTGCTGTGTCCCCAGTTGCACAGTGTAGAGATTATGGGTATCAGGTCACCTGGGGGTCTCAATGCCCCACTGCTGGTGCAGCCGGGTTGTCACTGTCAGCTCAAGGCTCTTCCATCTCACTTGGCTCCTCATCCTCGGCTAAGGGCCTCAGGAAAGCCTTTTCTGATTTAATCTCGCATCAGGCATTTCTTTCACATAAGCTTTTTATCTTCAATTTATCCTATTACATGTTTTAAGATAAAACAATGAGTCCCTGTAATCCATGAAAATCCTCCTTGAAAGAAAATTCAGGGATCTGGTTTGACGGCAGCTGACATGAAAAAGAAATCTCCGTGGAGTGACACTGTGGGGCCCTGTTCCTTTGCAGGAAATCGTCAGCGAACTGCCGTTTGTCAAGCTGTCCTTGGATGACTTTCCAGACAATAAGGACATCCACAGCGACCTGCATGCCTACGTCCAGCACAGGGTCCACAGCAGCCAGGACATCCTCAGCAACATCTCACTGAACGGCAAGGCTGATGCTGCCCTCATCGGCAAAGTCAGCAGCCACCTGGTTCTGAGGAGCCTCGGCTCCTACCTGTACCTCAAGCTTACCTTGGACCTCTTCCAAAGGGGACACCTGGTCATCAAGAGCGCCAGCTACAAGGTGGTGCCTGTGTCTCTGTCCGAGCTCTACCTGCTGCAGTGCAACATGAAGTTCATGACCCAGTCTGCTTTTGAGAGAGCACTTCCCATCTTAAATGTGGCCCTGGCGTCCCTCCACCCCATGACGGATGAGCAGATCTTCCAGGCGATCAATGCCGGCCACGTCCAGGGGGAACAGGGCTGGGAGGACTTCCAGCAGAGGATGGATGCCCTCTCCTGCTTCCTCATCAAGCGGCGAGACAAAACTCGCATGTTCTGTCACCCATCCTTCAGGGAGTGGCTTGTGTGGAGAGCAGATGGCGAGAACACAGCATTCCTATGTGAGCCCAGGTATGACGGGCTGCTTACCCAGCAGCTCTGTGCAGGAAGCCTGATGCCTGGCTGGCGAAGGGGTCACAAGCACGATTCATGTTCTTTTGCAGAAAGACAACACAGCGTGAATGATACAGTGAAAGTTGCTCAGTCCTGTCCAGCTCTTTGTGACCATATAGACTGTAGCCCGCCAGGCTTCTCTGTCCATGGTACTCTCCAGGCAAGAATACTGGAATGGGTTGCCAATCCCTTCTCCAGGGGATCTTGCTGACCCAGAGACTGAACCTGGGTCTCCTGAGTTGCAGGCAGATTTAGATAAAACAATGAGTCCCTGTAATCCATGAAAATCCTCCTTGAAAGAAAATTCAGGGATCTGGTTTGACGTGCAGCTGACATGAAAAAGAAATCTCCGTGGAGTGACACTGTGGGGCCCTGTTCCTTTGCAGGAAATCGTCAGCGAACTGCCGTTTGTCAAGCTGTCCTTGGATGACTTTCCAGACAATAAGGACATCCACAGCGACCTGCATGCCTACGTCCAGCACAGGGTCCACAGCAGCCAGGACATCCTCAGCAACATCTCACTGAACGGCAAGGCTGATGCTGCCCTCATCGGCAAAGTCAGCAGCCACCTGGTTCTGAGGAGCCTCGGCTCCTACCTGTACCTCAAGCTTACCTTGGACCTCTTCCAAAGGGGACACCTGGTCATCAAGAGCGCCAGCTACAAGGTGGTGCCTGTGTCTCTGTCCGAGCTCTACCTGCTGCAGTGCAACATGAAGTTCATGACCCAGTCTGCTTTTGAGAGAGCACTTCCCATCTTAAATGTGGCCCTGGCGTCCCTCCACCCCATGACGGATGAGCAGATCTTCCAGGCGATCAATGCCGGCCACGTCCAGGGGGAACAGGGCTGGGAGGACTTCCAGCAGAGGATGGATGCCCTCTCCTGCTTCCTCATCAAGCGGCGAGACAAAACTCGCATGTTCTGTCACCCATCCTTCAGGGAGTGGCTTGTGTGGAGAGCAGATGGCGAGAACACAGCATTCCTATGTGAGCCCAGGTATGACGGGCTGCTTACCCAGCAGCTCTGTGCAGGAAGCCTGATGCCTGGCTGGCGAAGGGGTCACAAGCACGATTCATGTTCTTTTGCAGAAAGACAACACAGCGTGAATGATACAGTGAAAGTTGCTCAGTCCTGTCCAGCTCTTTGTGACCATATAGACTGTAGCCCGCCAGGCTTCTCTGTCCATGGTACTCTCCAGGCAAGAATACTGGAATGGGTTGCCAATCCCTTCTCCAGGGGATCTTGCTGACCCAGAGACTGAACCTGGGTCTCCTGAGTTGCAGGCAGATTCTTTACTACCTGAACCACCAGAGAAGTCCTCAAACAAAAATTTCCTTTTTTTTTTTTTTTAAACTTTTTATTTTGTACTAGGGTATAGTCAGTTAACCAGCTTCTCAGGTGGCGCTGTTGGTAAAGAATCTGCCTGCCAGTGCAGGAGACATGGGTTCAATCCCTGGATTGGGAAGATCCCCTGGAGAAGGGAATTAACTCATTCCAGTATTCTTACCTGGAAAATTCCATGGACAGAGGAGCCTGGTGGGCTACAGTCTAAGGGGTCATAAAGAGTCAAACACGACTGAGCACATAACCGATTAATAAGTGTTGTGGTCATTTGAGGTGAACAGTGAGGGACCCAGCCTTATATATACGTGTATCCATTCTCCCCAAGCCTCCCTCCCATTCAGGCTGCCACATCAGGTTGATTGGAGTTCCATGTGAAAGCTTCCTTCCTTTAACTGCTAGTATTGTAGGACTCCTCAGTATATCTGGACGAAGGAGAAGCTGAGTGGTGCCCGGGCGATGTTTCTTTGTGATTCTCAGCTAGGTTCCCAGCCCCTCTCTCAGGAACATGTGCAGGAGAGTGTGGGACCAGCTGCAGGGAACAGCTGGCTTCCCTCAAGCCTGTTCACAGCTCCGTTCCTTTGCGAGGGTGGGGATGTACGGACTGTCTCTCAATGCGGTTCTGCCACCTCTTGAGCTTGTGGTGTCTCGTCCCGGGGATCTGATGCATCTGTGGCCCCAGAGGAGAGTGCAACCATCACTTCCGGCCACCTCATTTTGTACTTGTGTCCTGCAGGGATAGCAGATTGGGATTTGGGGTTGGGAGGAATCGTGTTCGGAGTTCAGATGCCTCATTTGCAGTGGGGCGGCTGCATCCAAGGAGTCAGAGGTCCACTGAGGCTTTGTAGCAGAGCTGGGCCAGGACACAGCTCTCCCCACTGTCCAGGGGAGGAGGTAGGCGAGAAGCCTGCCCACCCTGTAGTGTGGTGTTAGTCAGGGTAAGAGACTGAGGAATTTGAAGCGCAAATGCTCTTAGATAAGGGTAGGTTCTCGGCCAGCATGATTGCTCCTGCCTTCCTGATTTGGAATTGCTCCTGGAATTGCTCCTGTGTAAGAGGTCTGACAAGCTTCTCAGCTGTCTCCTTTGGGCTGCCCTGTCCATTTAATTCAATGCTAAGGCCTGGAAATGAAATGAATAAGCACTTGTGAGCCACATACTTCCTCTCTCCCATGAATATTTTTTTAATTTTAAGTTTTAACTGGAGGATAATTGCTTTACAATATTGTGTTTATTTCTGCCATACATCAACATGAATCAGCCCTAGAGATACATGCGTCCCTTCCCTCTTGAACCTCCCTCCCACCTCCCACCCCACCCCACCCCTCTAGGTTGTCGCAGAGCATCTGATTTGAGCTTCCTGTGTCACACAGTAAATTCCCACTGGTTATCTGTTTTGCATACGGTAACGTATATGTTTCTTTCATGAATATTGACTTAGCATTGACTCTCTTGGTCTAGCTGCTCTTTTATGTTGTAAATAGGGTGTTTTCTTAGTTGACACTGGGCTAAGAGTTGATTGTCTTTTGAAAGTGCTTTGGGACAATAAACTAGCTCCTGGATTATTTTGCCAGTCAGTAAAAGCTAGGTGACAGGTGTTCTATGATATATTTAGCCAAGTCAGACCATTTTACAGGAAGATAGTAAAGTGGAGAGCAGCCTTGCTAGCATGAGGGGGGTGGGCCTGGCTTGGCCTTTGGGCAGAGTTGAGCAGAAGGAGGTGCTGTGTATGGATGACACTGAGGTGTTACGCTTCAGAAACGAGGGATGGCGTTGCTCTTAGGGGAGGTCAGAAAGGCAGAGGCAAAGGGCTGGCTTTGCTAGGCAGGAGCTGCTTTGGAGTTTAGCAGTGTGAGCTCATGGGGTTGGTGGTGGGGTTCCAAGGCAGGTGGGGTCTAACAATTGGAAGAGAGATTGGAGTTAAAGATCTGGCATCATTGATGGAGAGGCAATGGTGGGACAAGGTGGGAAAGTGCAGTTGGGCGGAGGGAATGCTGGACTTCTGGGACAGGGAGAAGGATTTCTGGGAAGGAAGGGAAGAAGTAGGCGCTGCTGAGAAGTGAAGGAAGCTGAGGGTTCAGAGGAAGCCATTGGCATTTCGTTGCAGGAGGAGGGTCCTAGATCTCCAGGCGATTCCTTCCACTGGGTTGTGAGGAGTGAAAGAGGAGAGCCAGCATTCTGGCATGGAAAGTCAAAGGGTGGAGAGGTTTGGGGTTGAGGATGGGGAAGAGTTTTGGTTTCTGTTTTAAACAACACAAGGGATTGGGATGTTGTTGGGAGCATCCTTGAGACAGCAGGTTCATGGAAACACAATCCGTCAAGGGGGAGAAATTGGAAACTCGAGGGTGTGGGGTCCGCGAGTCTCCTCTTTGCCTCTGCAGCATCCATTCACGCCACTATTCTAGCTTGATTTTGTCTTGTTTACGTGTTTCCAGTCCAGGTGCGGAGAGCTCCTTGGGGCAAGGACCTCACATTGTTCCCCAGGAGATCCCCAGTATCAAACAAGATGCTGGTTCTAGGGGGATGTTATGCACGAATGATTGGATAAGTTGGGTTATGCTGAGGAAGAGCACGGGGGCTCACATTACGTAGGTGGTCACACTCTACTCGGTCATCGTCACCTATTTGGGCCCATCATTTTTACTTGTCCAGGCCTCTGTTTCCCCCAAGCAAACCAATTTGGAATCAGGATACTTCATGATTCACAGGGTCAAACAGGTTCATAAAATAACGTGGTTACTCTTTCTGCGTCGGGCATGTGGTATAAAGCTGGATATGTGTGAGCTTTGGAAAATGGACAGTAAGTGTGGGTGGACTTGGAAGGAGGCATGTGATATTAGGAAAGAAGGATGTAAAGGTATATTCAGTGTAGAGGAGCTCGGGTACCCAATGACTGTGTGGTGAATTGTTTCCTCAGAGAGGGAGGAAGCCATGTGCTTAGCTGGGCACACCGGACACCTTTGGGCCAACCACTGAAGGGTGAGTGGTCATCACCCACCAGGGCAGCCAACCGCAGTACCTAGCAGGTTTCGTGGTGGTCGCAGCTGGCCTGGCCACAGAGCGAGCAGACTGGGAGACCGAGGGTGGCTGAGCCCGCTGCGGGGAGACTGGCCCTGATCAGAGTCGTGTGGGACCAGCCCTTTGATGTGGGCCAGGGAGGCATGGCGCACTGGGAGACGGCAGAGAGTGGTTTCCATGGGGGCAGGGGAGGTTCTCCTGTGAGAAGGGGAGCCAAAGCGTGAGGTCTGGTAGGTAGCGCGTGCAAGGGACCACAGGGCATGTGCTCCAGACCCTTACAAGACGGCAAGTGGGAGACTCAGCGGCACTGGGGGCTTACGTGCCACACCTCCTGTAGGACGAGAAACAGTCTTGTGGTTTCCACCTGCCCTGGTTTCCTCATCTGTAACATGATGTATAATTGAGACGCAGGCAAGCATCTGGATAGAGTAATGTGATTTAAATGATGCATGCTTTTAATCCTCTAGATCAGCAACGACTAGAAAACACATTTAGAAGAATGCTTTCTTTTTCACAGTGTTTATCTTTTTCTCTACAACTAGCTGCTTTTTCTCAGCAGAACAAAATTTCATAGGTGTCAGGTTAATAGAAATGAAGATGATTGACCTCGCACAGCAGTCACTGCTGCTGGAGTAAGCAGGCCTCAGCATGTTTTCCAAACAGACTGGCCTAGATGGGAGCATGGAGTCCATGGGAGACAATAAGTTCTGCAGACATGGAGGGGAGAGTGGGTATGGTGGCTCCTTCATGAGAGGGCTAGTAGGGGGATTAACTGGTGGCATCAGTTGAATGTCCACCCTGTGCCCAGACATGGCAAACACACTCATACAGCTTAACTTTCTTACCCCTACAAGGAGCTGTGTTCCTTTTGAGCCTAAAATACTAGTTGTTTTCTGGTCATGAGCTATTTCTGTATGCAGCCTGGGTTTGCTTTCCCTCCCATGGTAAGGTCTTGTCCTTTGGCCCAGGTCTACCCTCAGTGGTGATTGTACTGACAGGAGGCCTAGGGTCAGGTCCATAGGGTTCTGCTCCATTTGTCCATTTGTGCATATCTGTCCTTCATCTGTCCATCCTTCCAAGAAATGCATATTTGGGTTCTTACTGAGTCTTGGACATTTGCTAGGTATTGTGACCAAGCTGTGACTTAGACAAGACCCTTAGTTCGTGGAGTTTGTGTTTTTTGTGAAAGACTTAAATTACAAGAGAGTGATGGCCAATGAACAGAGAGTGGGTGGTTCCACAAAGACTTACCCTGTCCTGGGGCTTCTCTCTGAGTCACTCCACAGAGATAGGGGAGTCCCGAGAAAATGACTTAAGGAGTAAACAGCACTGGCATCCTCTGTGAAGAAGCAGCTTTCCACCCATCTCGTACGGTGATGCTGAGACACCAGGAGGAGAGTTCAGGGTCGTTTGGTGATGTTCACCCCAAGGGCCTGCAGGGAGGTGCACTGGGGTTTTTGATTACCAGCCTTTGTGTTTCTCATCCTAGGAATGGGCACGCTCTGCTGGCGTTCATGTTCTCGCGACAGGAGGGCAAGCTGAACCGCCAGCAGACCATGGAGCTTGGCCATCACATCCTGAAGGCGCACATTTTCAAGGTGAGCCCCACACCGCTGGAGGGAGGGTTTCATTGGTGCCGCATTGAGGTTTTGGTTCTGGAGACACAACTTTGTGAGCCCCATTCCAGACACAACCCCTGCCTAAAAGTAACCATTGTTCTCACTTTTACACCCTCTAAATCTCTTAAAGTTTCCACTTCATTCATTCCCCTTTGTTTCCTTGTTAAATAGTTGTAGAAGAGGCTAAGTTACGTGACCTTTGCAGTTTTCTACCACCTGGATTTTCTGATTGTGCCCTTGTTTCTTGTGGCCTGGTTTAACTTGTTCCTTTTTCCTCTGGATTTTTATTCTTTTATATTTTGAGCAGTTCAATCAGGTTCAGGTTTGATTCCTGCCTTGCCGCCCCCCTGCATGTCATAATTACTTTATACAGGTTAACCTTGTTATACTGCACTTTTGCTTTATTGCGCTTTGCAAATAATTGTATTTTTTTTCTTACAAATTGAAGGTTTGTGCCACTCCTGCATTGAACTAGACTTTTGACACCATTTTCCCAATAGCATTTGCTTACTTCATGTCTCTGTGTCATATTTTGGAAAGTTCTTGCAATATTTCAGACTTCTTCTTGTTACTTCTTATGGTTTTCTGTGATCAGCAATCTTTGATGTTACTAGTACAACTTACTGAAGTCTCAGATGATGGTTGGCTTGTTTTAGCAATAAAATATTTTTAAATTAAGGCATGTATTAATACATTTTTTTAGACAATGCTATTGCACACTGAATAGACCACAGTATAGTATAAACATAAAGCTTTCAAGTGCACCAGGAAACCAGAAAAATTGCATGATTCACGTTGTTGCTGTGGTCTGGAACCAAACCTGCAGTATCTTTGAGGTCTGCTCATTAGAGTTAAAATGCTCTGTAAGTCTGTATGAGGTTTCTGGGGTCAGGACACCTCGTATGCTCGGTGGGAGGCCATCAGCCATGACTGGTCTCTTCCTTCGTTAGGGACTATAAATGGTGACATTCTAACATTTATGCTTCCTTTAATTGATTAGAGAACCTCTATAAAGAGAAACTTCCCTCTCAACTGTCATCCTTTGCACCAGGCGGACAGTTAATGTAGCAAAGGCAGGCTGGTTCCTTGACACTTGGTTTTAGGACGGGAATGCTTACAGGTCTGAGCCTTTTCTGTGCTCACAGCCTTGGCCTCGTGTTCAGTGGGGACGCATGCACCCGCTTCAGACCAACGCTGCATGTGGAGAGGAGATGTTGAAGCTGATTTGCTGCTGTTTTTTCCCAGGGCCTCAGCAAGAAGACGGGAATCTCTTCAAGCCACCTCCAGGCCCTGTGGATTGGGTATAGCACTGAGGGGCTGTCCGCAGCCCTGGCCTCTCTCAGGAATCTCTACACTCCCAACGTGAAGGTGAGCCGCCCTCTGCCCAGGGAGCCAGAGCCCCCTGCCTGACCACTGTGGCATCAGCCGTCCTGCTCTCCCCCGCCCTGGGTTGTGGGCAACGGAGGCTGGACGCGCCTAAAGAGGCAGTTTTCCTGGTGAGAAGCACACAGACATGACCGCTCTGTTGCTGGCTCTCTTCCGCAAGTCTGGCTTTCGCTGAGGCAGCAAGATGTGGCTGGTCGGGGGCTGCTATGTGAGCTCATGGTGACCGTTTCAGAGTAGATGAGATAAAGGAAACAGTTCACAAAGGAAAGCAAAGGTCAGAGGGGAATTTCCAGGGAAAATGGACTTTTAAAGCATCCTAGCTTCCAATCTGGACCATCTCTTTATGGTTCATAGGAAGTTAAGCCCTGATGAGTGACAAAGGGATGGTCACTTTAAAGAGGAAGACTTTATTGAAGATTTCGTACACACGTGTATTTAAGACCATGGAAAGTGTACAGGGTCTGCCTGCTGCTGAACCAAGGGCTTCCTCACTCCCCATCAGTGGCTATCATTTCACAGTATTTTGCTGAGCTTTTCAGAGTAGATTTTCCCTCCTCCGTTAACGCAGTCTAAGAATCTAAGGCACACAGAGGCCAAGTATCTGCTGAAGGCAGCAAAGAGGGCTTAACTCCCATGGAGTGTGGGAATACTGACTTAACATTATAGCTGTTTATAACCATCTTCCCCAGTGCAAAGTAAGATGAGATCGTAACTGTCTTCACACTTAGATTTCTTACCTGCTTGACGTAGCTGCTAGACTCCAGGCCTTTCAGCCCCAGGCCCTGATGTGTTGGCTGCCTCCAAAAGCTCCGACATCGTTTCCCAGATAGCCAGGTTCTCCCCTTCAGTCACCTCTATGAAAAGTCATACCTGTTCTCTTGTTAGTAGCCCAAGGATGGCCTAACACTTTCACCAGGTGATCAAGTGAAGCCCTAGAATTTTCCAGGAATCTTTTTCTTCTCCTCACTTTGGTTCATCAAACCCACATGCCCCAGAGATGGTGCTATGGAAGAGTCTTGTCCCCACACCTCTCCAGCCCTGGAGGCATCTCTGTGTCTCTTCTCCACTGCTGTCAACATGTCCCACCCTCAGCACCCCACCTTGGACTTGGGTCTGGGGATTGAGGCCTTGCAGAGCACTGTCCCCTCTTCTCCCTTCCCTGCTTTCCTGGTGTATAATGGTCCCTTGGATTCATTCCAGGTCCTTCCACAGACACCTAAATCCAAGGATGCTCAAGTTCCATAAATAAGGGCAAGGTATTTGAATATAACCTACATATATCCTCCCATATGCTTTAGATCATCTCTAGAGTGCTTCTAACATCTAATATAATACAAAGACTATGTAAAGAGTTGTACACAGCAAATTCAAGTTTTGCTTTTTGGAACTTTATGGAAAGTTTTATTTTCAAATAGTTTTAGTCTGTGGTTGGTTGAATTCACAGATACAGAACCTACTAATACAGAGAGCAGGCTGTTTTCCTTATTTTTTTTCCTCTCTTTTTTCAGTGGAAGTATAGTT
Source organism: Madoqua kirkii (assembly GCA_006408675.1). NCBI lineage: Eukaryota > Metazoa > Chordata > Mammalia > Artiodactyla > Bovidae > Madoqua > Madoqua kirkii. The sequence goes on from SJYC01074278.1 coordinate 107,764, forward strand.
GATGTAGATTTTAGATGAACAACCTAATGATATGATACTTGTTTTTATAGCACAAAAGGCCTCGTTAACAAATACCACCACATGTGGTTATAAATTTTTTCTTACAGTGAGAACTTAAGATCTACTGTCTTAGAAACTTTGAAATAAATCTTAATTATTATTGGCTTTGGTCTCGTGGGATACATTACATCCCCCCTTGCTGGTTTTGGTCCCGTGGGGTACATTACATACCCCCTTGCTGGCTTTTAGCAGTGGAGAGTGTAACAGTGCTGACTAAGGAGCCTGGGTGTCAGGAGGAACCCAGCAGAGCTCTGACCCTGTGGTGGCTCACCCACAGACTTACCGCCCAGTGCAGAGCTTGGGTGTTGGTTAGAGAAAGGCCACCACCCTGCTGGTGGATTCAGACAAGGTCTTTGCAAATGCAAAAGGGCAAGTGGACTCAGTGCTGTTAGGGTTCCAGTCTTGAGAGGCAGAGGGCTCATTGGATTTCGGCTGGGCTCGCCCCTGGACAGGGTGCCTGGAAGCAGAGCAGCCCTGAGAAATGCTCCCAGGAACCCCTGTGTCCAACCTGCGCTCTGCAGAGGGGTGGGCTTGGGGCTTATGTCCTGACTGAAGCTATGTGCGAGTCTACTGGGGTGAAGACAGGGAAGCCACTTTTGTAATTAAGGAGCACTAGCTCTAAGCTGCTGCTTCTGGTCAAAAGGAGCACTTCCTTTCTAGATAGAGTTACTCTGAACATGCCAAGGACATAGTTCATGTGATGAAGAAATTGTATTTCGAGTTTTTGTTTTACTTGTTATAGAAACTGGAACTGAGTTTACTATAATTGTTTCATCTCTTATTTCAGCTGAAAGTATACCTTTGGGCTTCTCCATAATTAATAAAATTCTGTAATGATGGTAAGGAACAAAGAAAGAAAAATTAAAATGGACGTATCTGTTTTCACTGTTTTAATGAATTATGTGCACAAAAGTAATTTAATGTGGAGAAAAGTAAACGGGAAACGTCATACTCTGTTGAATATGAGTTTTTAAGACAATAAATTAAAAGGTACCGTGTAATGGTGTAATGAGCTTGACCCACCTGGGATTATAAACTTTCGTCTTTAACATATTTGCAGTTTTAAAAGTTATTCATCTTTACTTTGTTTTATAGAATTCCAGTGTTGCCTACATCTAATATTATCCCCCCAAATTGTATAACAGTCACAGAATTTTAAGACTTTCTATTATCCTTCTGTTTCTTTTGTCTTTTAAAAAAAGGTGGAGGGGAGTGATTTTTTCACAGAATCTTGAACAAATTACAGTAATTTAAAATTATGCATGCAATTAAGGAATTTTTTTTGGAGAGTATTAAATGTTGTCATACAGGAAAGGATGTCATTTTGAGCAATAATTGCAGTTTGCCACTTTGGTAAATTAAAGCTACTTGCTCTGGAGTAATTACTTGGTAGTTGAATTTTAATTTTGGTGGCATGCCCGTGATTTCTAACAATGTGATCTACCATAGCCAGGCCAGGCTGATGCCAGCCTGAGCGCTGGCTGGCCCTCTGGGGTCCTTGCCACCAGGGCCCCCAGGCTTTAGTCCAGGTGGTTGTTTTGCTCACATAGTCCCATTGGACTGGCTGTCAGCCACAGGCTTCCTGAGGCTGTGGGCTCAAGGGAATTTCGATTGTGATTCTTCTCACAGCTGGAGGCAGGGAGGGGAGGAGACAGGAGTTAGGTGTGGACCGTGGCCTAACTTCCCTGGCTGACAGGCTGCAGTTGTATTCTGCATAATTATTAGGAAACACGCATTTACACCAGTTGTACTGATGAAAACCTCCAATGAGAAAACAGCCTCCCGCTTTACTACATGCTGGACAGTATACCTCTTCTGTTCTTCGTGATCATATCATTTTACCTACCACCCTACCCCTTTTTCATTTTCTTGCATTCATCCAATCCAGAGATGTGTATAGGTAATACTGCCGTTTCCAGTTGTTAAAGAGAGAGCTTCATGTTGTGGCCAGATTTCCATGTAGTTGGGAAAAAATATACAGAAAGAACCATTTTTCCCCTTCCCCGAGTGCCAAGTAATCTCAGCCAGAGCTGCTGCTTCAGCGGCTGGACTGTGATACAGATAGTAGTCGGTGCTGTGCCTGGGGCTCATCCCTGCCTTACCTGCTCTGAGCCTCAGTTTGCTCACCTGTGAAGTGAAGGTCGCTAAAGAGCCTGCATCGTAGAGTGAGGGGCACCTCACTGAGATGGTGAAGCTCTTGGGAGAAGACTTGGCATTTATTACATGGTCAAGTGAGTTATTTTTAGTCGCTTTTCACCTTCTTTCTGGACACTGAGATTCTCCGGAAAGCACTTGAGAGCTTGTGAATGTGCCTGGTGGTGCTGGTGAAGGGGAGCTACCCACAGGCTGTGATGGGCCCACACCTGCCCTCAGATAAGCACGAGGTCTCCCCTGGTGCGGTGGCGGCAGTGGGGGCAAGCCCTCTGGGTCAGCCGGTTTCTGGGGCAGAGCGCCCTCCTGTGCCTTCTGAGGGTCAGAGGCTGGGGCCCTTGTCTCTTTTAAAGATCTGTTAACCTTCCCTGGTAAGGAATCTGCCTGCAGTACAGAATACCTGGTTTCTATCCCTGGGTGGGGAAGATCCCCTGGAGCAGGAAATGGCAACTCACTCCAGTATTCTTGCCTGGAGAATCCCAGGAGCAGAGGATCCTGGCAGGCCACAGTCCACAGGGTCTCAGAGTTGGACACAACTGAGAGACAAACACTTTCACCCTCCCCCCCCCAAGATGGTTATAACAATAGCAAGTAATATTTATTCAGCACTTACAGGATGCTCAGGGATGGGCTAAGTGCTTTGTGTGTGTGGACATGTTCATTTTTAATCTGCACAACAACCCAAGGAAGTGAAACTGTTTTTATTTCCACCTTTCGGGTGAGGGTAGTGATAGGTGCCCAGATCCCAGAGCGGGAAGAGTGCCTGGCACAGAACAAGCCCACGCTCCCTCCACAGGTGCGCTCCTCACCTGGTGCGTTTACAGCCGCGGCTGCCAGCTGGAACCACCTGGGAGCCCCGGGCCCCAGCCTAGTCAGAATCTCCAAGGGTGGGGCTGGTGCTTTGGAAACTGGCAAGCTCCCTGGTGGTTTCACGGAGCAGCAGGGTTAAGAAGCGTGGGTTTGGAGAAGATCACAGATTGCTTAGGGGGATAAGTGGTAAAAATACCCACAGCATCACACCAACAAAGGAAATGTTTTTCTCAAGAAGCAAATAGAGAATTGATGACAAATGCCTTTAGGAAAGTTCTGCCTCTGTGCACAGACCTTCCATAAGACTTTTCTTATATAGTATTATGCAAGACATTACTAAAGCAACACCTTCCAATGTTCTTACAAGAGAGTTTCTGTCCAGTAGAATGGGGTGGTGTATTGTCATTTTGTTAGAGAGCACCTGAATCACAGAGAGGTTGAGTAACTTTCTGAAAATCACATAGCAAGTTAGTTAAGAGGCTGCTTGAGAACTCAGACTGTTTAATTCATCATCTTTTTCTTTTAGGCTCATGAATCTCAAGAGGGGATGAGATTGATGGGAGAGGGGAGAGAGAGGGTAACTGGCGATCAAAGTCACCCTGTGAATTTACAAGCAGTTTCTGCCTGTCCTTTGGGACCAGAGTCCAATGTGCCCATAAGTGATATTATGTGTGTGTTTTTTAAGTCTTTTTATTTTTGTGATGTTGGTAAACGATGCCCCCGCTTTAATCTTTTTGAATATTTACTTGTTTATTTTGGCTGCGTCAGATCTCGGTTGTGGCGGCGTATGGCTCTGCGTTATGTTGTGCAGGCTTCTCTCTAGTGATGCACGGGCTCAGTAGCTGCAGGTGGGCCTAGTTCCCCCCAGGCTTGCAGGATCTTAGTTCTCTGACCAGAGATCGAACTCAGTCCCCTGCACTGGAAGATGGATTCTTAACCATTAGGGCATCGGGGAAGTCCCTGATGTGTGCGTTTTGGAAATTTTGAAAAGCTGTTCGGGTTCTGCTCTGTGTTGCTCTCGTCTGAGAACTCATTTCTTGGGCCTCAATAAAACCCCTACTGAGCCAGCAGCATTGCGTATTCCTGCTGCCCTGTTGGTGATTACTCAGAGGGAAGCCATTTCCTCAAAATCCCTGGCTTTGGGGCACTTACCCTTTCATGATGCTTTAAAGTCCTGCTTGAGTCTGGTGCTGTTTTTAGGAGCAAGCCGGTTCAGGGCTGTAGAGCAAGCTCGGTGGGTGTGGGTTTGCCCCAGTGTGTCCTGTGTCACTGTGGGGACAGGGACACCTCTCCTGATTTCTCCTCTCTATATTTTCTGCCCTTCAGTCCACATGTGCTGGTTGGCAGCTGGGGGCTGGGTTGATGTTGACCTGGTGAGGTTGGAGGCTGACTCTGAATGATGAGGTGTGTCTAGTTGCTTGAGCACGAGTGTGCTTCCTTTTTTTGGGGGGGAAGTATTGTTGATTTATACTGTTGTGTTCCAGATGCACAGCAAAGTAATTCAGTCTACACATACATACACACACACACACACACACACACACACTGTTGTGTTAGTTTCAGATGCCCAGCAAAGTGGTTCAGTCTACACACACACACACACACACACACACACACACACACGCACGCACGCACTCTTTTTTAGATTCTTCTCCCTTACAAGTTGTTACAAAATATCGAGTATAGTTCCCTGTGCTGTGCAGTACAGCTCCTGTTGTTGGTCTGTTTTATATATAGTAATGTATATCTGCTATCCCCAGATTCCTGTTTATCCCCCCTCCCCCCACCTGAAGAGGTCCTTCCTGAATTATAAGAGATGGTCCTGACAGTGGGAAGGAACTGACTTGTGGGCCACCCTCACCCATAGCGGGGCTTTGTTCACCCCTCTTATCTGTGAGCTTCTGTGTCTTAGAGCCAGTGTCTTGTGCCGTAGGCCGAATGGGAAATGGAGCATGCGGAGTAGATGATGGTGTTCAGAGCTGGTGTGTGTGGATAATGTAGGGGGGTGTGCATAGGGGAGGGCTGGGAGCATTATGTGTAGACTGGGGGCACTGCTCCCGGGGGTCCTGGCGTTGAAGCAGGCACTCAGTGGAAGTGATCCTTTGTCGTGTGTATCTATGGAGAGAGAATTTGTTCCTGGCAGAGGGAGCTGTACGGGAGAGAGGGGAAGACCCGGAGGTGGGGACCTGCCTGCCCTTGTTACAGGACAAGCATTGGACCCATGTGGTCACCTTTGCGGGGCTGTGCGGTGGTGGGTAAGTGAGGGGAGGATGGTGGTAGAGGAGGTCAGAGAAGCAGCTACAGGGCTGGGTCACCCAGGGCCCAGGCTTCAGCGGCAGCCAGGGAGCCTGCAGGTTTCACTCTCTGGGTTCTAACCAGTCTGTATGGTATCCCTGTTCTGAGGTGTGGTGCCAACACCAGAATAATAATTTATCATTTTGTAAATATTCTGCTAGCTACTCTTGTGGGCACCGTATCATTGAAATGCCTCAGATTTTATATTCCTTGTCATCTTTCTCTGTCTTCTAATGATCCCATGTGTCTCTGGTTAGATAAGAGACGCAGTCTCTGTGGTTTTCATTCCTAATGGGCGGCCGGAGTCTGTCAGGGGGTGATTGATGCGATCAGGACCATTGAAGGGGGCTGTTGAAGAACGCAGTGGGCATCTTAATAGGTGTTAATGGAATGTCATTTTTCCAATGATCTGGAGATTTGAAGAAAATATTAGTATAGCTATAATTCACATAAAGTATTCAGTGATTTTATTTTAAAACCTATATAGTAACGAATTTCCTTTTATATCTGGATCCGAGGCGTTCAGTGGGTGGTGGATATATAGCAATTAGTCAGAAAAGCAGATGCTTTTCTAGGAGTTTTTGCTGCTGACAGTGCCAAGCATATGAGCATTTTTACGTGTTCTGCTCCTTCTCGCAGGTACAATTCCTTGTAAAGAAAAAACTGTATGCTCTTATTTTTGGTTTTATTATCTCACTGTTAATTATTTAATCCCATGATGATTATTTCATTGTCCCCCAAAATGAATGTTCTGTTTTTATTTGGATCAGACAGCGGTTTTCAAAATGTGATCTCCAGACCAACAGCATCTGTATCACCTGGGGGGAATTCAGTAAACAGGCACATTCTTAGACAGCACTCCCAGCCCGGCCAGACCTACTGAATCCCGAGGTCTGAGTCTAGAGAAGAGACATTTCTAAATTTTTGTTTTTTAATTGTGATAAACACATCATAAAATATATCATCTTAACTATTTTTAAAGATAGAAATCAGTAGTGTTAAATATATTCATATTACTATGCAGTAATAAAACTCCACGATAAAACTAAATCTCCACACCTGTTAAACATGTCTTGTTTCCCCTGCCTTCTCCCAGGCCCTGGAAGCCACCTTCTACTTTCTAATTTCTTTGTGAATTTGACTACTCTATGTCCCTTATGTTAGTGAAGTCATACAGCACTTGTCTCTTTATGGTTGGCTTGTTTCTTTTGACCTAATGTTCTCAGCAGCTTCCCTGGTGGCTCAGTGGTGAAGAATCTGCCTGCCAGCGCAGGAGATGCAGGTTTGATCTCTGGGTCTGGAAGATCCCCTGGAGCAGGAGATGGCAACCCACTCCAGTATTCTCGCCTGGAAAATTCCATGGACAGAGGAGCCTGGTGGGCTGTAGTCCGTGGAGTCACAAAGAGTCCGACATGATTGAGTGAGCAGTGTTCTCAGGGCTCATCTTGTTGGGGCAGGACTTCCTTTTGAAAGCTGAGTGATACGCCAGTGTATGTACATACCACTTTTGTTTGTCCATTCATCTATTGACCTTTTAGTTTGCCTGCAACTCTTAGCTATTGTGAGTAGTGCTTCCATAACACAGCAGCGCGGGTATCTTACCGAGATTCTGATCTCATTTCCTCTGGACCTGTACCCAGAGTGGGATTGCTGGGTCCTGAGAAACCTCCTTAGTGGTTCCCGAGGCAGCTGTGCCATTTTGCATTCTCACTAGCGAGAATGTGCATCTTCAGTGCATGTGTAGGTCGCACCGGTGCACACTCACGTTTGAGACTCACTGGACTAAGGATACCACCCTTCTCCACACACATTGTTGTGATCGCCAGCTTCATGAGAAATTAATCTTGCTGGGGGACATTCTCCAACAGGTGAGCCGTCTCCTGATTTTAGGAGGGGCCAACGTGAACTACAGGACCGAAGTGTTAAATAACGCCCCGATCCTGTGCGTCCAGTCTCACCTTGGCCACGAGGAAGTGGTCACTCTGCTTCTGGAGTTCGGCGCCTGCCTGGATGGCATGTCGGAGAATGGCATGACTGCCCTCTGCTACGCGGCTGCTGCAGGCCACATGAAGCTGGTTTGTCTGCTGGCCAAGAAGGGGGCGAGGGTAAGTGACAGCCTTCCCCGCAGAGGGCTGAAGGGGGCCACAGAGGTGGGAAGTGTCTTCCATTGCTGGTAGGATTCTCACTGGCTGGGCCAGGCTCCCTTCTGCCTCTACTTTGTCAAGTTGCAATGAACAGAAACAGCAAGGGTGGGGCTACAGTGCGTGCCGTGGCCTGATGTAGGTACGTGTGATAGAAGTGTACTGTGTGTGGAAGAGAGAGGGGGCCCTGTGTTTTGTTCAAAGCCTTATTCTGCTTAATCCTGCTCCAGGGGAGGCTCCTGGTCATTAGAGGCCCAAGTAAGGCCATCCTTTAAAAAGCCTGCAAGTGTTGCCTTGGAACTTGTCACAGAATTTAACTCTGCACTGAATGAGTTTGAGATTTAAATGTGATTTTTTTCCTCCTTTCTTTTTATTTCATGTTATGTCTTCTTTAAAAAAAAAAATGAGTTCTGTGGGTCTTGGAAGTCATGTGCCTAAAACAATGCAAAGTAACTATACTACTAACAAGTTGCTCAAGAACTGTCAGTGTTAATAGGTTGAATGAGAACAGTGCCAAGTTTACAGTAGACTCTGTTTATTGTAAGCACTTTGTTGGGGAAGGGAGAATGTCCTTTTGAACAGCAGTAGAAATAAATTGCTGATATTTGTTTTTCTTCTTTATAGTTAGGCTTTTTGAAGTTCAACAAAAGATGTTAGACTTACAGTAACTATGGGAGTCTTTCTGCTTTTTTCTCTCGAAAATAGAGCATTTGGGATGGGTCATCCCTAGTTCATGGAAGAAGGGAAATGCTTCTGTTAAACCTTCCCAGTGGATCCATTACTGCTCACACTGCCCTCCATTTCCACCTCCAGACCATGGCTTGGCTTTATTTGGAGGCTAGCTGAGAGCTCTGTAGGAGGGGATGGAATCATATAGGTAGCTTATGTAGGCAGAGCCTCTGGGTTGAGGTCCAGAGCATCTTGAGAATTTGCAAGTGAGGCTGGACCTTAAGTCCTCTCCCAGCCTAAGATTCCCAGGCTTAGACAGGGACTGAAGTATAATCTGCTGCCTCTTGGACCATTATGGGTACGCAGTCCTTGGTTACTGCCCCTTTGTGGCTGACCAGCCTTCCTGGCTTTGTGGCCACACTTGGCATGCTGGCATGACCTGGGTCACTTGCCTTCCCCAGTAAAATGCCCTTCCTTGCTCAGAGCTGGGTGTTCCAGATCCCTCCCTTTTGCTGACTTTCCTGTTTCAGTGACTAAAGAACTGTTCTGCCCCCCAAACATAGCTTGCCACAGAAGATTAAGGATGCTCCACCTAAGTGGCCAGGGTTGGGAAGAACAGGTTTTGTCTGCCCTCATACCTGCTCCCCAGAGAACTGGAAGCTCCAGTTCACTTCCTAGAGAGACAGAGCATGAAGAGGATGCCTTGTGATCACTAGTTCTACAGAGGGAGCTCGAGGCCTGGAGCAGTGCATCAGCTGCAGTAATTTAGACAGAGACTCTCCAGAGGGACACACTGGGACACGAACCCCATACATCTGCAGTGGGATGGGGCTTGTTCACAGCACATGTGGGTCACTGTGACAGAGTGATGCTCAGCTCTGACCTTCCCCTGCTCCTGCCCCGCCTCCCCACCCAGGTGGACCACTTGGATAAGAAAGGCCAGTGCGCGCTGGTCCACAGTGCACTGAGGGGCCACGGCGACGTTCTCCGCTACCTGCTGACCTGCGAGTGGTCGCTGGGCCCGCCCCAGCCCGGCGCGCTGAGGAAGAGCCAAGCCTTGCAGCAGGCGCTGACGGCAGCCGCCAGCATGGGCCACAGCTCGGTGAGTGAGCCCTCTCCCAGGGCACTTCCTGGGAGAACGGGAGCCCGGTGGGCCGGGCACTTCACACTCACCTTCTTCCAAGTTGCCCGCTTGTGATGCACTGAAGGAATGAAAGGATATGAGGGTTTCCAAAAAGAGCAGTTGGTCTCACCGTGTGTAAAGATGTTCAGTTGTTGCCGCAGCCTTCCCGGGGTGGAAGGAGCCCCTCCCGGTGCGCACTCTGCCCGCCTGGCTTCTTCCTGTCTTCCTTCCTTGCTCTGTTTTTACCTTCTAGTCCTGCTCTCTTCTCCTCTTCCCGCTTCGATTCATCCTTTTGTCCTTGTGGTCTTTGAACAATAGTCACATGGAATCCTAATTCTAAACTTCTTCTTGAGTATTCGAAGGATTTTCAAAAATAGAGTTGTTTAAAATAGAACCCACTCTGGAGGCATGTAAATATGCTTGTCATTTATGGTTCCTACACTGAAGGAGAACTTCAGCAATAGTTACATCAAGCACTTATTTCTGGCAGGTGTCAGTATGCCTCGATTTGAGGATTTTGTTGTCATCTCCTGACCCATGTGTCTGTGAAGTTAATAATATTTTACCCTTTTTCTTCTGTGTATTTCTCACTCTGTATTGTCTTCAGGCAATTAGAGTTGCCAATGTTTCTAAGATTCTTCCCCACAGTGACTTTGTATCAAAGTAAATATGCCAAATGTAAATGTACCAAATGTAAAATGTAAATGTACCAAAGTAAATTTGGGTACAAAGCTGGCTGGCTGATTTTTACCATTTAAAACACTGGAGCAGATACACATATACACGCAGCTAGCTGGCTTATTGTTGGCATTTAAAATGTCACAAATGCACAGATATACTACTTCAACCAAGACAGTATATTGCAGCAAGTTGAATACAGAAACATATAAGAAAAAGAAGCTATCTTCTCTTAGGACAGACATAAAAGAAATTTATAGAAATGTAAAACAATGCTAGTCAAGTTAACTATGTTTTAGTTTTGGAGAAAAACTCTTTCATAAAAAATGAAAAAAGCGCACATTTCATAAAAATGTATTAAACATTGCCATATAGTGGGTTTATCATTTTTTAGATTAAAAATACAAATAAATATTTTTAAAGACCTGTTTACATAGACACAGAGAGAACATGTTAAATCGACATATTTGAATGTGGATGCTCTTCCTTCTTAAACTGTTTGCTAAATCTGCATGGGTCCAGAAGGTGAAAAATCATCTTAGGAAGGACAGTAAAGCCACGTTGGATGTAACCTGGGTCTCAGGCTGTTGTGAAAGTGGCTGTGAGGAGCCGTGGAAAAGCAGCCGCATAGCCAGCCACTGCTTCACGGCAAAGGACAGGGCTCATTCACAAGACCTGAGGGCTGTGTTAGTTTCCGCCTGCTGTTGCAAGTGACCACAGACTTCAGTGGCTTGAAGCAGCCTGTTCGGGAGGTCAGAAGGCTGAAATTAAGCTGGGTCAGGAAGCCAGTGTTTCTTTTGGGGCTTCAGAGAAGCCTTCTCTCTTTTTTTTTTCTCTAGCTTCTAGAAGCCACCTTACTCCTTAGCTTATGGCCCTGCCTCTGTCTTCAGAGTGTTTCTTGTCATCTCACCTCATCCTTCCCTTGACCCTGGTTCCTCCTATCCCTCTTATAAACAGCTGTGATCGTATCAAGTATCTATACAATATACACTGTGATAATTCAGGATAATCATCCCCATTTCAAGATTCGCAGTCATATCTGCAAATCCCCTCTTCCCACGTAAGGTAACATTCACGGGTTTTCTGATTAGGATGTGGGGCCCTTGTTGTGAGTGGATTGGGAAGCTGGAAGATGGCTGGCGTCCCGCTCTCCTGTGGCTGCCGGTGAGCAGGGTGGATGCTGGTGAGCAAGGTGGATCTGACTCTGGTTAAGGGCTCAGATATTTCTGGCTCCTTGCCTCCACCCCTGTGATGCACCCTGCTGTTTGACAGAGGGAAAAGAATAATGTGAGTGGAAAAAGCATTTGAAGCAGCATTATTTTATTGAAAGGTATATACCTTGTCTTCCTTCCTTGTGAAAAAAGGGATTCACCATCTTGTGGCGATTTATGCAGAAGCTGCACTCTGTATGATCTCCCCTGTCCTTTGTTGATGAGGCTGGCATATTTGGGTCATGTTGGAATTCATTAGAATTCTGAGTACCTAGTAATCCTGAACAGTGTTGCCGAAATTCACTTTTTTTTTCTTCTTCTCAAAGTGAAAGTGTGAATAGCATACGAATTATGCTGGAAAACCATTTTCATTATATTCTCTCTCTTGTGCAGCATGAGATAATCGTGGTTAAAAAACAACACGTTCTCTCCTTTGATACACAGGATATAATAAGCGCATATGGCTTTGAAAACTCATTAAATCACCTTGCCACTTCTGACAGGTGCTCCAGTGCTTGCTGGAACTGGAAGAGGAACATGAAATAGACGTCAATGGCACCGACACGCTGTGGGGAGAAACAGGTAATTATGGTTCCCCTGCGTGTAGTTGGGCCAAGTAGCTCCTTGATGTCCTAGCCGCCATTTTGGCCTAGTTGTCTTAAGGATGACATGGGATGCATCTGGGCCTGTTATTATCACAAAGCATTTGAAGTTAAGAGCTTTTGAAACTTCCCAAATGATGAGTAAAACTTTTCTAGAAGCAAGTGCAGTTTTAGACCAGCAGTTTCTGTGCCTCTGATGAATGTCAGCTAGAAATACCCAAATAAGGCTATGCTTTCCACCTTGCTGAGTATTTTCATTTCCTAAGCAACCTGGTTGTCCTGTGACTGTGCACCGTGAGCCCGGCAGAACTTCCAGCCCCGTGTTCAGGTGCATCCAAGGTGCTCAGCGAGGAAGGCTGTGGCCTGCCTTCTCCAGAGTGGGACTCAGTCCTCATGGAGCCTGCCTAGCAGACTGAGTGCCAGCTGCAGAGTCCATTTCCTTGGGTGTGGGGGGCAGGGGGTGTTGAACTGTAGTGTAAGTGAGTAAATCTTCAGGAAGATCTGGCTACTTGTCAGGAAGATCTTGGCTACTTGTCAGGTTAATATTAATATAAATCACACTGCTTTGAAATTTTCCATTTGACTGAATTGGTTTTAGAAGTGTGAGACTTCATCAGTTGCTGTTTACCAAATGTAACCAAAGGTGTTTAACATGCATTTCCAGGCTGTGTCCTGTGTACGACTTCAGTGTCTCCCGCACAGATTTATTTCCAACTGCTTCTCAGTTATTTCCTAACAAACCAAATGGTGGTGTGGAGAGTCCCTCAGCTAACTCATACTTAGGAAAAGCCTCAGAGAGTTTCTGGATGGGTAGCACAGGTGCTCAGCCCCCCAACTCCCTCCCCACTGCCCCTCCTCCCCTGCCAACCCCGCCCACCCAGCGCCCCTGTAGATGCTGTGAGGCGCGTGCACGGGGCTTACCGTGCTAGGTGTGGTGATGTGGGTGGTGGGTTGGCGGCAGGGGGTGATGTTAAAGGGCGAGAGTGGAGGTATGTCCACTAGGTTCAGGGAGAGTGCAGGACTCACAGTCGGGTTTAGATTATGCCTGGGGTGCACGTGTGTAGATGTAAATATTGGCCTTAGTTCCTTACAGAGTCTTTTCCTCGGTCATTTGAATAGTATGGGCGACTCCGTGTTTGGTGCAAGTTTCCCGCACTTCCTCTTGAGCTGTGGGCCTCAAGGTTGCCCACAGGCCAGCACATGGCTTTCTTTGTGCTTCTCCTGAAGACCAGATCCCTGTGCTCTGGGGCCTGGAGGCAGGGTCTTTGCCTCTTTGTCAAATGAGGTAAATAATCCTGCTTTCTAGGATCTGGTGAAGACTGAATGAGACGTGACAATCTTGGCCAGGTGTTCCCGATGGTCAGAACCCCTGGGGCTGTTGGGTCTAGAAATTGATTGATTAGATGTGTGTGACTTGACGCACACACAGGTACACAGGTATGTGCTCAGCCTCAGTCCAATAATTATATCTGATTCTTTGCGACCCCATGGACTGTAGGCTGCCAGGCTTGTCTGTCCAAGGGATTCTCCAGGCAAGAACACTGCAGTGGGTAGCCATTCCCTTCTCCAGGGGATCTTCCTGATCCAGGGATCAAACCCGAGTCTCTCCTGCACTGGCAGGCAGATTCTTTACCACTGCACCACCTGGGAACGATAGGACACTCCTTTCCTAAAAGTCCACCCAGGTGATTTCAGGGGCTCTGTGGCCTCAAGACAAATAAAGAATCACTGTAAGCAGCTGGCTAAGTGTCAGCCTCATGGGGACACTAAGGAGAGGAGCCGTGATGACGAAGGGGGTCAGTGCCAGTACCTGTAACACCCCTCACTTAGCTCAATAAGAATCTCTGATCTTTAATATTAGAGGGGTATTTTCTTTCTGGGCAAAAAAAAAAAAAAATATGTGTATAAGAGACAGGGTGCTCAGCCCCCCAACTCCCTCCCCACTGCCCCTCCTCCCCTGTCAACCCCGCCCACCCAGCGCCCCTGTAGATGCTGTGAGGCGCGTGCACGGGGCTTACCGTGCTAGGTGTGGTGATGTGGGTGGTGGGTTGGCGGCAGGGGGTGATGTTAAAGGGCGAGAGTGGAGGTATGTCCACTAGGTTCAGGGAGAGTGCAGGACTCACAGTCGGGTTTAGATTATGCCTGGGGTGCACGTGTGTAGATGTAAATATTGGCCTTAGTTCCTTACAGAGTCTTTTCCTCGGTCATTTGAATAGTATGGGCGACTCCGTGTTTGGTGCAAGTTTCCCGCACTTCCTCTTGAGCTGTGGGCCTCAAGGTTGCCCACAGGCCAGCACATGGCTTTCTTTGTGCTTCTCCTGAAGACCAGATCCCTGTGCTCTGGGGCCTGGAGGCAGGGTCTTTGCCTCTTTGTCAAATGAGGTAAATAATCCTGCTTTCTAGGATCTGGTGAAGACTGAATGAGACGTGACAATCTTGGCCAGGTGTTCCCGATGGTCAGAACCCCTGGGGCTGTTGGGTCTAGAAATTGATTGATTAGATGTGTGTGACTTGACGCACACACAGGTACACAGGTATGTGCTCAGCCTCAGTCCAATAATTATATCTGATTCTTTGCGACCCCATGGACTGTAGGCTGCCAGGCTTGTCTGTCCAAGGGATTCTCCAGGCAAGAACACTGCAGTGGGTAGCCATTCCCTTCTCCAGGGGATCTTCCTGATCCAGGGATCAAACCCGAGTCTCTCCTGCACTGGCAGGCAGATTCTTTACCACTGCACCACCTGGGAACGATAGGACACTCCTTTCCTAAAAGTCCACCCAGGTGATTTCAGGGGCTCTGTGGCCTCAAGACAAATAAAGAATCACTGTAAGCAGCTGGCTAAGTGTCAGCCTCATGGGGACACTAAGGAGAGGAGCCGTGATGACGAAGGGGGTCAGTGCCAGTACCTGTAACACCCCTCACTTAGCTCAATAAGAATCTCTGATCTTTAATATTAGAGGGGTATTTTCTTTCGGGGAAAAAAAAAAAAAAAAAATCCAGAGAAGCAGAGGAGGCTTTCATTTGAGAGCTCTGTTTGTGTGGTCTGTTTTTTCTCGAGATGACCAGTCCTGAGTTTCAGTAAGCACTTTCCTTCCTTCCCCGTTGAGAATCTGCTGGGTTGTAGGCTAAAGAAGCATGGATGAGAAACTACAGGCTCCCATCAACCTCAGTGAAAGATGAATAATGGTTCAACTTCTCCCTTGCAAAGCCTTGTGTATAACCTTCAGACCACTCTGCAGCCTGAGAAGCAGGTCATAGCTTTTCTCTGCAGGCAGAAAACCTGAATTTCCTCAGCCGAGAGTGTGAGAGACTTTAGAAAAAATTTAAACCAAGAGAAAGCTAAGCACTATTTCTCAGGCTTAGAAGCTCCAGCTGTACTCTGTGGCTGCATGTCAGTGAAACCAGTCTTGCCTGCTCTGCATTTTTCTGTCTGATATTTTTCTCCTGTGTTGTTTCCAAAATGTCCATCCATGTCTGCCACTACAGACTGTCCTGATTTCCCGAGGAAATCAGGTTGTCAGTGGTTGTCAGAGGAACACTTAGATGAGGGAACATCTGCAAATATGGGGCTTTGCATAGATGTGTGCTGCATTGCCCAGACTGTGAGGGCTATGTTTGGGATTCAGCCACACAGGGTCCACATTACCTCCCTGACCACAAATGCCTTCTGAAAGAGACGGCCCCAGTGACGACGGCCTCAGTTGACGGGGCAGCTCGTAGTCCTTGTTCTCGTTTGTGTGCTGTTTCTAATCGCTAAAGACTCTCAGAATGAAAGCAGTTGCTCTCCTTCCTGGTTTGATCCTCATTCTTGGGTGTAGTCAATGGTGCTTCGTGCCTAAAACACTCTAGAATGGAACTTGTCTGTCTCCGGCTGCAGCTTGAGGGTAGGATCCCAAGAGTTCGTTCAAGTCTATGCAGTGTAGATTAGCTGTGAGCAACTTGGATTTAAAATACCAGCTGATGGGGTTCCTGCAGGGTCTCCATGGTCTGTTCTTGGCTCACTGCCCAGCTTTGGTGGTGTCCGTGCAGCGCTATGCTGCCCTGTTTTGAGCTACCTGTATCTCTCCTGGTTTTGGAGAGCAGAGAGCCTAGTTTCCCTTTCCACCAGCCTCTGGAGCCATTTGTAAAAACGTCTATTTAGTCTGTTTGGTTTTTAGATCCAACTCTTCAAAATCAGTCCTGTAGCTCTTCAGTGCTTTCCCTTGTTTTCACGCAAATAAAGAGTGTGACACTCACTCCAGTGGAAAAAGAGTAAGGAAAAAGCTTGGAGCTCCCAGGGAGTGGGCTTGGGGCCCGTGTCCTCCCAGCAGCTCTGCATGTGCGGCTGCCAAGGCCCCCTGCCCATGACATTCACACAAACAGCCTTGATCCTGTAGTTTCTGGGCAGCCTAAACCATGACAAGAACCCATCAGATGCTCAAGTTATCTGCTTCAGGCATTCCACAGTCATGACAAACAAGTGCTGGCTCCCACGAAGTCTTGACCTAACTGAGTTACTGTTTCCTTGTCAGTGTTCGATGGGAATCAGCCGGATAAAATGATCAGAAATGCTTAACTGGTGACCTCATGCTGCTGTGAATTGTCAGAGGAACTGTGCTTCCAAACTCCAGGCCTCTCTCAAGTCTGTGAGCCTGCTGTCTGTCTCTAGTCAGAACCTCTTGCTCTTTAGGGGAATAGAAACGCTTCTATTTCAGTGAATATGCCTGTTCTGTAAGCAAAGCGTTCCCAGCCCTGACTCCTTGGGGTCACATTGCAGTTCCCTGCTTAGTACTTACTGCTTATAAACTTGATTGTTGATGTTTCTTATCTGATGAAAGCTTATTGTGCCTACATTATGGGTTTCAGGAGGGTAGAACTGTCCAAGTCTCCTGTGCTCTTCTTGCTCTAATCACTGCGTCTGGTCTCATGTTGTCCTGTAGAACTTGCTGTGATGATGGAGATGCTTGCTATCAGTACGTCCAGCCTGGTAGCCACTGGTCACTGGTCTTGTCTGGTGCTTGGTACATAGCTGTTGACTGAGCGGAAGGAGGGTTTAAAGAAAACAAAGTTATGTTAACTTTTAGGGTAGGTAACACCTACCTTGCAGAATAATTTGGGAGAAACTGTGTTGTTGGAGGGAAGCAGTCAGGAGCCCATTGCTCACGGGGACCTTGCTCATTGTGTCTTGTCACAGCGCAGGTCATGTGCTGCTGGACTCCAGGCTAGCTTAGGTGCCCTCGACCCAGTCATCTGTGTGGCTGGGTGCTGTACTGCAGCTTGGAAACACCTAGCTATTAGCAACTACCCATGGCATGGACATGACTGACAGGCCAAGATGGCCAGTTCCAGCCCCACCTTTGTGTGCATAACCTCTCCCTCCCCGCACCGCCAGCCTGACTGCCAGCCCCCGATGTGCTGCACCCTGTGGTCCCTTGGAAATCCTCCTCACTGCTCCCAGTTGGTTGCAGCAGGCTTGGAGCCCTGGCTTCACACATGGGTAGGATGCCATTCCGCCCGTTAGCCAACCACTCCCAAGGACTGCCCTTCCCTAAGTTCTGAACTGAGATGCCCCGTCAGAGGTAGTTAGATGTCTCACCAAAATGTTTCATGTCAAGTATTCCTTTATGTTGTTCATGCTTTTTTAGTTGGTAAATCCTTTCCAAAGAAATTTAATCATTGTAAATATTGTTTTTATTGCTAAAGCTATTAAGAGCACTGTATTTTCCTCAATTTCCAAGAAGGGTTGAATTTTCTCCCCAGTAAATCAAATGGGAGTTTTAGCTGCATAACCTTCATCATCATCGTTTGTGGAGGCAGTTTAGTCCAGCATGTATACCAGTCATGGGTCACTCTTCTCTAACTCTGCATGAAATTCTAGATGAGACTTGAGTCTCAGCCCAGCCCCTTAGCTGGGTGTGGATGTTTCCAGACCAGTTTAGAGCGAGGGTCCTCACATCTGTTTCCTTATAGGACCAGGAAGCCAGAATATGAGTTATATTTCATCTTTGCTATTTTAAAAGTTTCTCTCTTCTCTCTTGTCTCTATTCAACTGCTTCAGGTTCCACTCGGGACTCTGCCTGTCCTTCTGTGGGGGGGTAGGGGAATGAGGCGTCCTTCAGCTCTCACTGCAGGGACCGTGGATGGCTGAGCTCATCACACCCAAAGTCACCCCAGAACTCTGTATGTGCACACCAGGCAATAGGATGCCTTGTGGTTGATTTAAAAGAACCCTCTATTCTTTCAGATTTTACCTTAGGGTTTTTTTGTTTGTTTGTTTTTTGTTTTTTGTTTTTGGGGAGAGTAAGGTTCTTATTTGGTAAGAATTTAAAGGAAATTTGAGAATCTGGATTGAGTTTGGCATTCACACTGGTTAGATACATCTCAAGGCAGAATTCAGGTGAGAGACTAGAAAGAAAAGAACTGATCTCTTCTTGCTGGGACACGTGGAGAATTTACATGAAGGAATTTGCTCTGTAGAGACAAGCAAGTGACTTCTGTTGTACGGTTTTTGGAGGTCCGAGGGAGGTCTCATCCATACTGCTGGGAAGTCCTTGTTCAGGCATTCCTTCCTCTGCTAGGGTTTGCTTTAGAAAAGAACAGTAAGATGGGTGGAAATCCATATTTCTGTCCATTCTGAACAAGGTAGAAGTTTTGGCTGTCCTAAGCATAAAAGCATGAAAGAGGGGGTAAGCCAGGACCTTAGAGAGTGTGAAGGAGGGGATAGCCAGCGGGGTGATCCAGCATTCTGGATGGAGGGGGCAACCCAGGCCCTAGGAAGGAAGGGGCAGGTGGGAAACCCAGAACCCTGGGAAGGATGGGAGGGGGTAACTCAGGACCCTAAAGAGGGAAATGGGAGGGGGGTAACCCAGGACTGTGAGAGGGGAGGGACAGAGTGGAGTAATGTAGGCACTGGAGGAGGGGGTAACTCAGGCTCTGGAAGGAGCTGAAGATGGGCACGGGTTCACTCTTAACAATAGAGGGGATTGGAGTGAGCAGGGGAGGGACTGGGTGCGGCCACACCCTGTCCCCTTTCTGCCTTAGAAGACACCCAGGGTTGCTCCTGACATGGGGACCTGTCCTCTGCTGAGAGACAGCAGGAATCGACTGACTGTGTCTCAGTCCTACAGGGCAGGTGAGGGGCAAGGAGGGAGCCCGCGGAAGCCCACAGAAGCATCTCAGGTGCCTATGGACTGGTGGCTTGACCGCTTACCAAGACCTTGTGCCCCACCTCCATTGTGCTGCTTTTGCTCTACACAGAGATCTTTGTTCTAGTGAGTTCCTTCCTTTTGATTAAAAAACGCTGGGCTTCCAACATGAAGACATGCCCTCGTATGCATTTTGGTAGCTTAGAGCATCTTTACCCACACACGTGGCTGTTTGTTCTTTCGGACATTCCCTCCTAGCTCAGGAGGTTCACCTGCTCTCCTGTCGAAAAGTCATCTTGATTGTTTAAAATTCCTGTTGAAATATATCTGGATTCTTTCTGTTTTTGAGACTGGGCACTAGTGGTAAAGAATCTGCCTGCCAGTGCAGGAGATGCAAGAGGCACAGTTTTGATCCCTGGGTCTGGAAGAGGACAAGGAAATGGCCACGCACTCCAGTGTGTATGCCTGGGAAATCTCATGGACAGAGGAGCCTAGTGGGCTGCAGACCGCGGGGTCTCAAAGAGTCGGATGAGACTGAGCGCGTACACACTTGTGTCGTATGGTTTTGTCAGAAGGTCCCCCCCCCTTTTGCATTGATCCTTCGTGTGGGGTCCTGCGTTTAACTCTGCTCTGCTCGGCTCACATGTATCCCTTCGAGGAGAGGAGGGTACAGCATAATGTACATGCTTTAAATAATCTGGTGTGTAAGAGGATCTACCCAAAATGTGAGCATTCTCAGCACACTTTAGAAGTGACAGCTGGTCTGAGCTGCAATCTTCTGATAGATTTTTGGCACAAAGTCTGTATGGAACATGATTTATGTCATCCCATATTTTAGGAAATTGTTTTTAAATTGAATTTATGTTATTTATAGCACACATTATCCCTCAAAGGACTTGAAGAGGCTTCTTTGAAATAAAATATATAAGAACAGGAAAAAAAGGTCAGAAACAGGACATGAGGAACGCGTGGCTATTCCTGCTGCAATGTCCTGCATGTTTGCCAGGCTGAGCTACTGTCTTGGCCTTAGGATGCCGTGTGACCAGAGAGAGGGGGGAACACACTCATTATGGATTATTCTTACTGTCTGCGGGAGAAAGCTTTACAAGTCTTCAGGAGAAGAAAAGTTTTTTCTGGTATCCTTGTTCTAGAACAACATTCTTAGTCTGATCGATTGAATGTTTTTAATTTTTATTTTTTTTATGTTGATAATTTCTTTTTTTTTAATTTTATTTTTATTTTACTTTATAATACTGTATTGGTTTTGCCATACATTGACATGAATCCGCCATGGGTGTATACGAGCTCCCAATCCTGAACCCCCCTCCCACCTCCCACCCCATGATTGAATATTTTAAAAATATTCATATTTTTTAAAAGGAGATTATTTAGGGGCCACAGTGTGAGAGTTAAGAACTCAGACTCCAACTGGACTCCCTGGCATCAAATGTGTTTGTGCCTCCCACTAGCTGTGTGGCCTTAGATGAGTTGTTTTAACTTCTCTAGGCCCTATTTTCCTCATCAGTAAAACCAGGATGAGTGGTACTTGCTTCATAGAAGTTAGTTGTATATTAAATAAATTTGTGAATTTGAAGGACCATCAAGTGTCCTGTAGGAAGCACTTCACAAATATCAGAGTATATTATTAAAATGTCAGAATCTTCTCATTTTCCTCCTGAGAGGAGATGAGCTCAGGGTCCTTCTAACTCTGCCATCTTGTCTGGTAATCTCACACTGCACTGTTTTCTTATCCTTCTTTAAAGTTCTAAAAACCTAGGTTCCATAGAATCACAAAGCGCATCATCGAAAGAGACTGTAAGGGACAAAGAACTTTGGTCGCATGTGAAGTCCCGTGGCACTTGGATATCTTATTCTTTAAAACAATTCCTTGGCAACTTGAGGTTCGCGTTTAATCTGTGTACAGAGACTGACGGCGCGTTTTCACTCTAGAACTGCTGTCTTGCACATCTGGCTCCTGCCTTGCTTTATAGATAGTTCACTGGGAAATGGGCTGATACAGCGGGGGAGGCAACATTTTCATGTGCCGCTTGCTTCCTGCCTGTTGCCTTGTAACAGAGGTTCCCTCCCCTTGACCCCACTGAGGCCTGCAGCTTTAGGCCCTCCTGGGAGACTTGTGCCAAATGCTGACCGATAAGGAAGGGTCAGAACAGGAGGAAGGTGTTCCAAACGGCCACTCCTGTGCTTCAGGGAGTGTCTGGGGAGTACCGGCTTCCCATTCATAAGGTCACCCTCCAGCACAGAGTCCGCCAAGGCCAGGGGTGCCGGCGGCTCCTGGGAGTTGGTCTCCGGAACAATGGCATTTTCCAGTCAGAGCAGTCTTTATTGTGTGTTGTTTTATCCTTTGCATTGTTGAGGATTTAGGTCTTTGTGGAGATGAAGAATTTATAGCTGTTGGGAAGTTTATTCTTTTCTTGGAAGCCTCCCCCTCCCTCAGCCAGGAAGGAAATGCCTCCCAAAGCAAGGCTGTGAGCGTGAGTTTCTTATAAATGCAGTCCTAGAAGGTGGAGGAGGAGGTGTCCCCTGGCTTTCTGGGAGGGGTCAGAGCGCTACTTCCATGCAGCCAGAGGCCTTTGGGACCAGCCTGTCTGAGTGGCAGTCGTGCCTGGACCTACAGGGACAGCAAAGCGAAACACAGGCAGAGTAACCTCTGGGGTAGCGACTTTTCCTGCTGCTAAGTCGCTTCAGTCGTGTCCAACTCTGTGCGACCCCATAGACGGCAGCCCACCAGGCTCCCCCATCCCTAGGATTCTCCAGGCAAGAACACTGGAGTGGGTTGCCATTTCCTTCTCCAATGGATGAAAGTAAAAAGTGAAAGTGAAGTCTCTCAGTCATGTCCGACTCCTAGCGACCTCATGGACTGCAGCCCACCAGCCTCCTCCGTCCATGGGATTTTCCAGGCAAGAGTACTGGAGTGGGGTGCCATCGCCTTCTCCAAGCAACTTCTCCAGAGCCCCGTTATTTATTAGAAAGTGCAGGGGGAGGGGTTGCCACTCCCAAAGAGGTTTAAAAAACTGTGAAATCCCAAAGTATTTTTCTGAGTGTCATAGTCTAGATACGAGAGCTGAGAGATCCCCAGCATTCAGTGACACCTTTCACCTTTGTTCTCCTCCAGCCGAGGCTCCATCTTCACTGCCTCAGTCACATCTAACGGTCTCCATCTTGGTCGCAACTTGTTGACATTTATGCAAACCCTGCCGCTTACTGCAGTTCATTTTCCATCCATTTTTCTGAGAGATAGGGAAAAACCAGTGTGTTAGGAAATAAAGTGCACCGGTAAGCACAAGCGCAGAAGCTGAGCTGAGCCCCTTGGCCCCCACGCGTCCCTCTCCCGGCCGTCTCAGCTGGCAGGAGGTGCTTCTGCGGCTGCAGCTGGCTCCTGTGCTCAGCTCGGGCCTGGGAGGGCGCCTGGGTCATCAGTGCATGAGGTAAGAGAAGGTCACTGTCCAGGAGCAGGGAACTGCCTGTGTATGCTCCGACCTGTCGCCCTTCTCAGGACAGAAGCGTGTCAGGGCCGGGGGTGACAGTCGTTGTTGAAACCCCCAGGCCTGTTAAGCCACACATCTCTGTGTGTGTGTGAGAGTGAGACAGATCTGGCATACGATGTCATAAACAGCCCTGCTTATGGAATGACTATGTTCCAGGTGAGCTGACAGTTGAGTTTTTATAAATCGTGTCTTTGCCCAGAGAACTTTAATTTGTATAAGATTCCTGCAAACGATCCATTTAAGCAAGAATCATCTCTCCCTGATGTTCTCAGTGAAGGTTTCGTATTGCTGAGTGTGAATCAGGTTTTCTTGAACATCTGCCACGACAAATCTCATGCTCTGCAGACAGAAGACTATTGCTGCGGAAAAACGTTAGTCAGAAAATGATACGTGCCTTCATGGGAATTTAGTTACAAAATGCCACCTTGTTGAGGACTTTGCTGGGAGGAGAAATTGTGTTCAGTGTGGGTCTTGAGAGGTGCCGTGAGCTCACGCTGATATTGAGTGCCCGCAGCCTTTTCATACCAAGTCCTTTTTCTTCCTTCGTCCTCTTCAAATTCCCTTGGCCAGAAGCCAAGGCCTTGCCACACCATCAGGCGCTTTCTCCTCCTGTCCTGCTCCCTCCCCCTGCTTCTCTGGTCAGGCCAAGTGCACTGACCCTTGTCAGAGGCTGGTGGTCAGCCTGCAGGACAGCGTTTTTCTGGCAGAATAGCTGGAATTCCTGGGCAGAATTCTGCTGTGGTCTTGTTTGTTTAAGCACGTGGTTCACTGTCTTCAGTGTCCCTTTCTTCCAAATATGGTATCCTTAAACCCTTGTGGCTGGTGGAACTTGAGATGCCAGCCCCCTCCACCAGCCTCAGGGGTCCTGATGACACCAAAGATTCAACCTGAGTTGAAAAGGGGAAACCCAGATCCCGCTGTTCGGGGCATCATTTGAAAGTGAGAGCCTGGTTAGGAATTTGTGATCCCTGTTGGGCCAGCTGTGTGGGACTCCAGCCTGGTCTGGGTCAGGCTGGAAGGGAAGAGAAGGGAATCCAGCCTGGTCTCCGGTGGCACTCTTCTCTTCTCCGACTTCAGCTGCTCAAACTCCTGGCTCTTCTGGCACCTTCCTCAAACACAGGGTCCTATTTTTAGTGCTGGGCTGTCATTTTTGATGTGCTGTTGTTGCAAAAAAAAAAAAAAAAAAAAAATCAGTGGCAGCTGCAAAAGAAATCTTGATTTAAAGGCTAATGGAACTTGTTTACCAGATAAGAGAGACTGGAACGTCACGGTGCATCAGCCGCTCATCAAATGGAAGAGCCTTGAGCTTGTTCCTTCCATGCCATCCTGCCCATATCTGGCCACGTGCAGTGCGTGTGCCTGCTCTGTGCCACAGTTAGGGAAGGGGGCCTCCCTAACTGCAGGAGGTCTCCGAGGAGTCGCAGGCCCAGGTAGTAGCTCACATCCTCCATGTCGCAAAGCAGCCCCAGGTGTTCAGATCTGTCTGAACCTAAACGAGTATATATATACCTGCTGCTGCTGCTGCTAAGTCACTTCAGTTGTGTGTGTCTGACTCTGTGAGACTCCAGAGATGGCAGCCCACTAGGCTCCGCCATCCCTGGGATTCTCCAGGCAAGAACACTGGAGTGGGGTGCCATTTCCTTCTCCAGTGTCTGAAAGTGAAAAGTGAAAGTGAAGTCGCTCAGTCATGTCCGACTCCTAGTGACCCCATGGACTGCAGCGCACCAGGCTCCTCCGTCCATGGGATTTTCCAGGCGAGAGTACTGGAGTGGGGTGCCATTGCCTTCTCTAATATATATACCTAAACCAGTATAACTACTAGTCTGTTTATAGTATTTATATATAATTTATTTACAGACTTGGACATGTGGCGGGTGGTGGTGAGCCCGTTGGTATAACATAGGTAGGAATGGCACCTGGGGTCGAGACCCTTGGTAGCTTCCACTTCATCCATCCGTGGTTTGTTCTGGTTTGCCCCATCTTCAGAAAGCTGGTAAAGCAGACAGGATTTCTTTGTCCCTCCAAGGGAGATGGGGACCCTATGTCACATTTATGTCCTTTGCTGTATGTTCCTGGGAGTTAAGCCATGGCCAGGCCAAGACAGTTGGAGAAGGAATGCTGTCTGTCCTGAGGGGTGTCTGGAGAGGACGCAAGGACCCTGTACTGCTAAGGCCCCAGTTCCCCACTTCAGCTGTCTGGGTGCTGGGGGACCCCTGGCTTCACAGGGGGGCTGCGCCTCACCCTGTTGGAAAGGGGGCAGCTGGGGCCTATCCTGCAACCGCCCAGGAGCGCTCAGTTCCAAACTGTTACCCTGTTTGTTTTGTTTTGTTCCTTGGAATCATTGTTAAATTTGGGAGACTGATTTAGCTGTGTAGCATTTATTGTGGTTGCTGTATAGTGTTCACACCGTGATCTGTTGATGGGGTTGGTGGTCCACGCCAGCTGGGCTGCTCCAGCTCAGGGCTGTGATGAGTACACATCTCTCTGTGCTCCATAGGCACCTGCGCTCCAGGGGCACCTCCAGGCTAATCAATCAGCCTGTGTTCCAGGGGCACCTCCGGGCGCACGTCTGCCCCTGGGTTGCTGGGTGGAGGGATGTGAACGTCTTCAGCCAGCAGGGGGTCTCATTTTTGCAGTTACTTGGACTACTAGTGAGGTTGGGCACTTGTCATGAGTTATTGGCCTTTGGTCTTCACCTTTTGTGAACGGCCTATTTCTGTGCTTTCCCAGTTTTCATTCTGAGGCATCTGACTATCTGTAGGAATGCTGGGAGTTTGTAGGGGTGAGGCTGTAATTAAAGAATTGCCTCAGGACTAGAGCTGCAGCGTCAGGCCCAAGTTTCTCCCTCCTTCTCTGCATTGTAGCCAGCTTTCCTGCCGTGTCTCTTTCCCGCCCTCATGTCTTCCTGTCCTCTGCCAAAGAGCGTTGTCCTGGCCAGGGTTGTCCCCCACAACCTGCCACTGTCCTTCCCTCCAGACAGTGGTTCACATGCCGTAGCCGAAGCCTCCTCTTCTAACTGAACCTCTTTTCTACTCATATCCCCAGCCCCCCGCCGTTATGTGTCATGACCTGGGAGTTGGGGGGTGCAGCAGCTGCCATGAGGGGGTCCTAAGGATTCCTGCCCTGTATTCTTGCCCTTCACATGGTTCCTGCTTTGTCCTTGGCTGCCTTTTGGAGAAGGAATGCTGTCTGTCCTGAGGGGTGTCTGGAGAGGACGCAAGGACCCTGTACTGCTAAGGCCCCAGTTCCCCACTTCAGCTGTCTGGGTGCTGGGGGACCCCTGGCTTCACAGGGGGGCTGCGCCTCACCCTGTTGGAAAGGGGGCAGCTGGGGCCTATCCTGCAACCGCCCAGGAGCGCTCAGTTCCAAACTGTTACCCTGTTTGTTTTGTTTTGTTCCTTGGAATCATTGTTAAATTTGGGAGACTGATTTAGCTGTGTAGCATTTATTGTGGTTGCTGTATAGTGTTCACACCGTGATCTGTTGATGGGGTTGGTGGTCCACGCCAGCTGGGCTGCTCCAGCTCAGGGCTGTGATGAGTACACATCTCTCTGTGCTCCATAGGCACCTGCGCTCCAGGGGCACCTCCAGGCTAATCAATCAGCCTGTGTTCCAGGGGCACCTCCGGGCGCACGTCTGCCCCTGGGTTGCTGGGTGGAGGGATGTGAACGTCTTCAGCCAGCAGGGGGTCTCATTTTTGCAGTTACTTGGACTACTAGTGAGGTTGGGCACTTGTCATGAGTTATTGGCCTTTGGTCTTCACCTTTTGTGAACGGCCTATTTCTGTGCTTTCCCAGTTTTCATTCTGAGGCATCTGACTGATCTGTAGGAATGCTGGGAGTTTGTAGGGGTGAGGCTGTAATTAAAGAATTGCCTCAGGACTAGAGCTGCAGCGTCAGGCCCAAGTTTCTCCCTCCTTCTCTGCATTGTAGCCAGCTTTCCTGCCGTGTCTCTTTCCCGCCCTCATGTCTTCCTGTCCTCTGCCAAAGAGCGTTGTCCTGGCCAGGGTTGTCCCCCACAACCTGCCACTGTCCTTCCCTCCAGACAGTGGTTCACATGCCGTAGCCGAAGCCTCCTCTTCTAACTGAACCTCTTTTCTACTCATATCCCCAGCCCCCCGCCGTTATGTGTCATGACCTGGGAGTTGGGGGGTGCAGCAGCTGCCATGAGGGGGTCCTAAGGATTCCTGCCCTGTATTCTTGCCCTTCACATGGTTCCTGCTTTGTCCTTGGCTGCCTCCCTGCAGAGCGTCCCCTGACAGCAGCAGCTGCCTGCCTCAGGGCCAAACTGGGCTGTTCGCCTGGGCACACAAGTCCCTCCACAGTCTGCTCATCCTTTTTTTTTTTTTTTTTTTTTTTTTGCTTTCTCGACATTCTTAGTCCACGATCTGGACTTGTTACAGAGATTCTAAGCTCCATGAAGGCAGGGATGATGTGACACACTCTCACTATCTCAGTATTTATTAGTTCTTGTGGACTGAAATGTATGACTTTAGGGGAAGAAGAGAGGCTGGACTGTAATACGGATCTCTGTGTTTGTGTTGCCCCATATTGTTGTTGTCTCGTACTGTGAAAAAAGACGACAGTATAACACACGCTTTGTGGCTCCTGAATCTGCATTTGGGCTGGGCTTGTAGAGAAGGCTCCCATAGATGGAGCTGCCGTGATAGAGTGGCTTGGTGGAGTCTGGGGCTCCACTTCCAGGATGGCGCACGCACATGGTGGCCGGGGTTGCCGGCTCTCTGCTGGGATGTCAGCCACACACAGCTTCTCCCCATGGCCTCATCTGAAGGCTGCTTGGGCTTCCTCCCAGCATGGCGTCTGGTTCCAAGGCGTGTTCCAAGGATTCGGAAGCTGCCCTCAGGGCCTGGGCCCACACACTGGTGCAGCATCATTTCTGCTGTATTCTGTTGGGCAGAGGTGTCACAGAGCCCACCCAGATTCAGTAGGGCACGGTGCGTGGTCCCCTTCCTCTCAGTGGGAGGGGTGTCAGGGAATCTATGGCCTCCTTCGGCTACCACCATGTGGCCATCATGCTAACAGTCTCCTCCTCCCTGTAGCCCTGACGGCCGCGGCTGGACGAGGCAAGCTGGAGGTCTGTGAGCTGCTGCTGGAGCGTGGAGCTGCCGTGTCTCGGACTAACAGGAGAGGGGTCCCTCCATTGTTCTGCGCGGCACGCCAGGGGCATTGGCAGGTACCCAGGGGACCCCGGAGGCTTCAGAAACAGTGGTTAGGAAAAGTGCCCATCGCCCCTGCTGGAGCCTGTCTTTCTCACATTCTTGGCTTCTGCTGGTACTGGGAGTCCTGCACCACCAGGGCGGACGTCTGACCGGCTAGCATCGTCAGCCATGTGGGCTGGTAGCAGGTCAGAGACCCAGAGCCACTTCCTTTTAACTGAGGAAGGGAGTGGTGCTGGTGAGGCCCATCATGTCATCAGGAGATTTGCTGTAACAGAGTTGTTGTCATACCAGGATCGCCCATTTGTCCAGTGCCGTTGGGAGAGGAGTGGTCCTGCTGTGCTCTCTGGGGAAGGAAGTGTCTCCCTCTGCTCCTTCACTGTGCCTCGGCTGCTTTCTTTTCCTGGGAGTGATGTGCTGCTGCTCGTAATTAAGGGACCCCTGAGAGCAGCGGTTTAGTCTTGCATTCCTTCATTTTGTAAACACTGACCATGTATATACGCCATGCCTGGCACCAGGTTACACACAGCTGCATAAAAACAAATGGCTCTCACCGCATCCTTTATAGGAAGAATTTTCTAGACCCAAGTTTACGTCATGGAGTCACGACCCTTCTGATTCCTGCCAGCTCTGTCAGTAGGAGCCTTGAGGGCTCCCCATCAAAGTTCTGGTTTTTCTCCTTTCCGGTTCTAAAAGCTTGATTTGTACCATCCGTTCCCTGTTACTCTCACAGCTCCCTGTGATGTCCTAGCTAATCCTTTCTCCTGGTCTTAGTGTCCCCTAAGTGGTGAGGAAGTTTGGAAGCATTTGTTAGTGTGTCCCGAATGAAAAAGCAGTGGGAAGACGCCCCCTTCTATGTGGTGGCATTAAAACAAACGTGGTCCTAGAGGGAGAGCAGCTGGACCGCTGCCCCCTAGGCAGAGCAGCTCCCACTGGGAGGTCGCTGTAGGAGATGCTTGTCTGGTTTTTTTGGTCCCCCTTTCACCATGTACTGTTTCAAGGTATAACTCTGAGGCAGAGACTCTTGTCCAGGAAGCTTTGGTAAAATCCTCCTGGTGTGAAGGTCCAGCTGTGCCTGGAAGCAGACGGCTGGGGGGAGAGGGTAGGTGTTCCCCGCCAGGATCATGGCATCAGTGCCCTGTGGGGCCCTGGCTCACTGCCTTTCGCTCTGCCCAGCCGCTCCATAGTGGCTGCCCGTCATTGCCTGCTGTGCTCAGGATCCCCCTCTCCTTCAAACTGCTGCCTTGTGTGTGCCCGTTTTATAGACAGGGTAATGAATTGGGCATGTTAAAAAGAGCATGTATTTGAAAGAAGAGTGTTCAAAGAAATAAAATATAAAGATTTTACAAGCCCCATGGAGCATATCACTTAGAGGGGTTTTTGAAAAGAAGAGTCCTTTCATTCCTCTTAGAGCAGAGAGCGTGTGATTTCAGGTGCAGTGGCAAGTGTGTGATCCCCAGTGTTTCTTTCAGATTGTTAGGTTGCTGTTGGACCACGGCTGTGACGTGAACCTAAGTGACAAGCAGGGCCGGACGCCCCTCATGGTGGCTGCTTGCGAAGGGCACCTGAGCACCGTGGAATTTCTCCTTTCAAAAGGTAGCGGCCCTGTCCCCCTGTGAGGGCTTCTCTTGGATGGACAAAGAAAGGAGCTTTGGCAGACCCATTTAGTACTTTCTGATTGAGGGGTTTTTTTTTAATCTCTTTATTAAGTCTATTAGTTATGGATGTTTTCTGCCTTGCACACAAGTAGAGGGTTTAGGGGTGTGTCCCATGTACCCATTGCTCAGCTACAGCAGGGACGATCGTTTCACCCGTCAGCTACAGATTTCACCAGCGTGGTGGCCATATTCTGCAAGCCAGGTCCCTGTGGATGTGGAAGGCTTTGCTCAGGTCTGGCCTTTCCAAAGTCACATTTATTGAATGGGCTTCTATTGCAGGTGCCACCCTTTCTTCTCTGGACAAGGAGGGTCTGTCTGCATTAAGCTGGGCATGTCTGAAAGGTCACAGGGCTGTTGTCCAGTTCCTAGTGGAGGAGGGAGCCGAGATCGACCAGACGGACAAGAACGGCCGCAGCCCCCTGGACCTGGCTGCCTTCTATGGCGACGCGGAGACCGTAGGTACCGCGGTGGGCCTGTTCCCCACCCGCGCCCGGCGGGCCGGGCCGCCTACTGACCTGGGATCTGAGCCAGCCCCAAGTGTGTGTGATGCTGCCCCAGTATGGCCCGGGTAACACGTGTGCCGTGGGGTGGCTTTTGTTTTCTGCTAGTTCTGTGGCGATCTCTTTTAGAACCGGAGTAAAGATCTTGACAGATTCTTAAAAAGTTTAAAATTCCATGATGACAAACTGCACACACATACATGGATGCAACACATCCACGAGTATGTGTACCCACATGCATATATAGTTTTATTTTCTTATAATTTTCATAGAAATAGAATTTCTATATAGTTCATTTAAAAACCACTTTTATATATGTGAGAAATTACTGCTCAAATAATTAGGTGGTTTGCTTTTAAATCAATGCAGCTTTGTCTTGAAATAATATAAAATGCTTTGGGCACTGTCTTTATCTCTTTGTGAAATGCCTGAGTCCCTAACTGAGGAATGGAGGGATAAAGCCTTAATAAATGAAAAACCACAAAATGTCTTTCAGGGAAAAAAACACATCTTTGTCAGTCTCTACGTCCCATGCACCAAGCAGGTGTTGGAGGAATGTTCAGCTCCTTGAGAATGATCATTTATTCATTTATGAATAGTTACATGTGTCTAGCATGGAATTAGTCTGACAGACAAGTACTGTGTAGCTGGGAGCTGCGGACCTTGGGGCGGAAGCCATCCTGCACCTCTGTGCCTGATGCTTTTAAAAGGCAGTGATTCTAGAATTAAATGGTCTCAATTTCCTGGACATTATAAATTGTACATAAGTGTCTATTTTCAAAAACAGCTATTTAACTAAACCTCACATCTCCACTTTTCTTTCTCCGTTTGTGTTACCTTACCAGATCCTCTAGTTTATCAACATTAGGGAAGAGTAAAGGAGCTTAGTATTCTGTCATTAAAAAGGAAAATTGGGTATAAACACATAACATGAAATTTACCACCGTACCCATTCCTGAGTGAGGACTTCAGTAGTGTTACACACACTTCACGTTGTGCAGCCAGAGCCCAGGCTCTGCGTGTGTCGTGTGAGGCTGAAACTGCACCCACTAGCCAGTAAGTCCTTGTTACCACCCCTCGCCCCCAGCCTCTGACGGCCATCTTTCTATCAATGCTTTCTGGTTCTCTGAATGACAGCTTTTGGCCCTTCATACAGGTGGAATCATACAGTATTTGTCTTTTGTGACTGACCGAGTTCACTCAGCGTTATGCCTTCTAGGCTTGTCCACGTCGTAGCGTGTGCTGGGATGTCCTTAGGCTGAGTGATTTTCCGTTTGTGTACTGGCCTCATTTTGTCAGTCTGTTCATCCACTCAGCGGGCACGTGCATTGCTTCCGCCTCTTGGCTGTTATGAATAGTGCTGTTATGAACTATTTCATAACAGATATTTCATCGAGATCTTGCAAATTCTTGAAGATCTATCCATTCTCTTGTGTAGACAGCCAGAAGTAAGAGGGCTGAGTCAAGCGGTAATACTATTCTTAATTTCTTGAGGAACCTTCTTACCGTGTGTCCCTATAGTGGTTACATCCTATCAGCACTGCGCATGGGCACCTGTTTCTCCATATCCTCTCTAACACTTACTTTCTGTTTCATTCTGTTTTATTTAACAGTTCAGTCGCTCAGTCGTGTCCGACTCTTTGTGACCCCGTGAATCGCAGCACGCCAGGCCTCCCTGTCCATTTAACAGTGGTCTTCCTAATAGTTAATAACGTGTTTTGTGTCTTTGATTTGCAGTTCCCTAGCGCTGAACATTTTCTCACATGTTTACTGGCCATCTGTATGTCATCTTTGGAAAAATGTCTTTCAGATACTTTGCCTATTTTTTCAGTTTTATTGAAGTATATTTGATTTACAGTGTGCTAACTTCTGTGCAGAATGACTCAGTTATACCTACATGTGTGTGTATATATATATATATATTTTAATATTCTTTCCATTATGGCTTATCACAGCTTTGCCTACTTTTAAATTGGGTTATTTGAGGCTTTTGTTGTTGAGTTGTAGTTCTTTACATATCCTGGATATTAATCCCTCTAGTGTTATTTTGTGAACACCTGGTATACTGATAAGATGTATCAAATCCACTTGAAACTCTAAGCAGTCTACAGATTTTCCCAGTGAGTGAAGCCGTTTTCCTGGCAATTTCTGTTCGTATCAAACCGCAGTGTGGTTTTCCCTGTTGTTCTCTATTTAGCCCAAGTGACAGCTGTTTTGTCCCATCAAGTCAGTCTTGGTAGCATGGTCGTAAGCTTTCCATCTTTACAGTCCCTATATTCAAATCTCTTTCCTATGCCTTAAAAGTGAATTACAACTGGGTCTGGTGGATCCCAACCTTTTCGGGTTCTGTATCCAGGTTGTGTGGATCTGAGTATTTCTGGAGGGCCCGTTGCCGTGACCTGGTAGCTCATTGGAGCTTTGGCAGAAGCCTCCCTCCCAATAAGTAATTGGAGATGAAAAAGTGACCGTGTCTCGTCCCTGTGGCCTGGGAAGTACGGTGGGGAAGACAGGTGAGGGCGCGCATGTACCTGTCTGTGGTCCGGGTGCGCGGACACGCTCCCCACCCCCTCCCGGAGCATCTGCCTGCCGTCCTCATTGCCAACATCACAGTCACTTTAGCCTTGCAGGTTTGATCTATGGATTGCAATTTCTCTGCTTTGTTTTGTGTCAACTTTATATCCATTCTAGGATCCCATTAGGCCAGAGGCCTCGAGATGAGTAAAACCAAGATCGCCAGCTTCTCCACCAGCTGCGGCCTCTGGCGAGGCGAGGGTTCCTCTGCCTGAGCCCTCAGGGCCTGTGTGCTCTCTCTGCAGGTGCTGTATCTGTGGACAAGGGGGCTGTGATTGAGCACGTAGACCACAGTGGCATGCGGCCCCTGGACAGAGCCATTGGTTGCCGGAACACATCCGTAGTGGTTACGCTGCTGAGAAAAGGAGCCAAATTAGGTCAGTGAACACCTCAGTGCAGCAACAAGAGGAAGGGTAGCTTCAGATTTCAGGGTTTGTGAGGGACTGCATTCAGCTGCTTCCAAGTTAAGGAGTAAGAGGTCAGGTGTATGGAGGGTTTTTTTTTTTTTTTCAGTCCCTAAGACTCAGTTAATCGCAGTCATTCAGAGTGTTTAAAAGAGGAGAAAGCAGAGGCCAGTGTTGAGGCATAGCCCAGCACTGGGGTGTCGGGGCTGCGTGGGAGCCGCAGTGGGAGCAGTTCTGGGGGGCTCTGGGGAGGGGCGAAGGGTGGGTGGGCAAGCTGGCGGGTGGTTGCCAGGAGCAGGCGAGAGTGGGGACCACTGTTTGGGAGGCGGCGTCTAGTCTGCGAGGAAGGGCGATGGCAACCCCAGCACGCGTTCTGGGAGAGAAAGTTCTCAGGACGTAGGGAGACTGGGTGACTCGCGGCTATCGAGGGTCAGAGTGTTACTGTGATCTACGGCACACAGTTCAGAGAGTGGGGCAGTGCACCCAGGCCGCGCTGGTTTCTTCTGGTTTCGTGTCAGCCTTTTGGCTACCAGCAGTTCTGGGAGGGGACTGCAATGAAGGTGATAAGATCATTAAGCAGCTCACGGTAACAGCAACTATTGTGAGAGATTTAGGTGTTACCTTATTTCATCGTCACCCGCCCTGTGAGAGGGGAATGAGCATAGCGTCACGTCACAGAGGAGGAACCCAGCTGAAGGTGGTGACTCGCTCCCCTGAGGTCACGGTGAGCGGCAGCCGCTGTGCACCTGGGTCTGCCCTTGGGCGCTGCTCCCTGTGCGTGTTGGGAGGAGGCTTAGCAGAGCTTGTGGCCGCGCTGGCCGCTGGGGGAGAGAAGGGGCCGCGGGCGGAGGCAGGGAGGCGAGTGTGAGAGATTTGTGAACGCGGGGCTGCCGTCTCCTGTCTGTGGTCCTGACAGGACCCCAGGGAGCTAAGGAGATGATTTGGAAGCAGATCTCCACAGGAGGGAGGGTGGCTTGTGGCCCACTGATGCCTTCGTGTCCCAGTACTTTTCTCCACCGCAGTGACGGGTGTGCGGGGTGCAACTCCCCTAAGCACTCTCTTCTCTTCGTTGTGTTGCTGTCGGGGTCTGCAGGACACGCTGCAGGGTGCTCTGAGGCTGGGTGCTCTGCTGTGTGCAGGATTCGCTGTGCTGTATTAAAGTATGGAACTCCTTGCCTCCAAGCCAGCCCGAGTGCCTCTGAACACATGTTTATTTTGCAGGAAATGCTGCCTGGGCGATGGCTACTTCCAAACCTGATATTTTGATTATACTTTTACAGAAATTGATGGAGGAAGGAAACATGATGTACAAAGTAAGTGGAATCGCCCTTTCTGGGATGCCGTGACAGCCTGCAGGCAGCCTCTTAGTGGGGGGTAATGGATACAGCTGTGCTGCTGCTACACAGTTCGGGAGGTGCCATCCTGGCCTCAAGCCCGGGCTTTGATATCTTAACAGCAGAATCTTCCAGGTGGAACACACTCCTCTTTGTGTCTGAGAACCATTATTTCTGAACAAATACTTGTGGCTGTTACTATGATTTATGGCCTGAAGCCTTGCAATGGAGGCAGAGTAGCTTCTAGTTTAACGGGCAGGTCCTACAGGAAATTCTTTGGCGCCTGGAATCATGAGACTTGGGAAAGGAACACTCAGGGGACATTTTCATAAGAAAAGAATCGTGTAATCTCCCAAGCCTTTATTATCTTCATTTTAGTATCTATAAGCCTTCTAGAATTTGAAACTGTTTCTGGAGAGATTTTTACTTAAACTAGTCAATAATATATAATAGTTACTCAGGAGGCAAATTTTTTTCTCATTTTCCCTTAGAAATGTAAAGACAATTTAAAGAGTAGTGATTTTGACTTGAACAAATTTCACACTAAGACATCCAGTTTAGACAGAGGTCAGTACACTTTGCCTGGAGAGAGGAGGGGAGTAACTATGTTAGGCTTTGCTCTGTGGTTCTTGTCACACACACCACACACCCTTCACCCCACCCCCACCCCAAACAATGCTCTTGTGGCACAGACTCAGCCGAGATGACGCACAGAGGAGCCAGGTCAGGTTCCAAACGGTGTTTGCACAAATAGGTAGCAGGCCAGAAACTGTAGTTTTCCAACCCCGAGTTTAGAGAAATAGGCCATTTCCATAAATCATCATTCTTTCCAGGTCTCTGATTAGACAGAATTAAAAGATTATGAAAACAAAAAAACTATCAATACATAATCCTTTTTGCCATGAAGCAGCTGCACTTACTGTGTTTTTTCCTTTTCTTTCTTTTTTTTTTTAAATAATAACAAATAAATAGGCATATAGCATGACACAGCAGGGTTCCTGGCTTGGAATCAGTTTGAAATTGAGTTCAGAGTGTGTATTGTTGTGGCTTTGAAGTGGTTTTAATATGAATTTTGGTAGGCAATTATGTTAGAAATACCAAGCCATTTTCAACAGACTTCATACCTGCTGCGAGACAGTCCCGACAGAGCAAATGGATTTCTTTAGCCTTGAAAATGATGTGCAGTGCTGCGTGGGGTTTTAAAGCCCATGTTTTACTTTTTCTTAAAAGAAAAATTATTATTCTCCAGCAAGCGCTAGGTTTATCCACAAGACTCTTCTTGCCTTGAGAACGCCATCATTTTCCCATCTGATTTCTGTTATGCTTTTCATGAAAGTGTCCTTACATGAGAGCTCATTCGTGAAATGTTTGTGGAAAATATATAACGGGGACGATAGTCCAGTGTTTTAAGACTGATAGCTATGGGTTTGGCGATTTACGGATCCCTCCCTATAACCTGGTTCTGGTCACAGACACCTATGTGGGCAGTGAGGCCACGTGGCCCTGCCGGGTTGTAGCTGGTTCTGGCCACAGCCTGTCCTCATCAGGGTCCTTATTCATCTTGCAGCATCTGAAAAAGATAAATTCTCTGGTTTTCTATTCCTAGAAAGGGAAGATGAAAGAGGCAGCCCAAAGGTACCAGTATGCCTTAAGGAAGTTTCCTCGAGAAGGATTCGGAGAGGACATGAGACCATTCAATGAGCTAAGAGTTTCCCTCTATCTCAGTCTGTCTCGCTGCCGAAGAAAAACAAACGTAAGCCCCTTATTCCAGTCTTTCAGCCATAGACTATTCTCGTGGTGGAGGATGCCTGCCCTTCCACGCCCTGGTCATGAGACTGCCTGTCTTGAGTTTGCACTTTTCTGTGAGCTTGGCGTGCAGAACTTCTCTCTGGGGTGACTGTCATTAGCTCACGGTGCCTACCCACCCTCCACGGTGTTGAGAGGAGTGCACATGGCTATGGTTCTGAGTCTCAGTGATGATGAGCGCATGCAAACTGCTCCTCCACCTCTGCCCAGCTGCATGTGGCCAGAGCTGTCATGAGTGGTCCATCCCCAGGATCAGAAGGAAAGGGCATCATTGTAAAATTCAACACAAATGCGTTACATACAGTCTGCCTAGTGTTTATTAGGTTTGCTTAAAAGGTAAACTGGTAAGTTCATAATGAACTGTAGTTAACTCACAGTTAACTCATAACTAGATTTGTTTCAGTACCACTTTCTTTCTTTATAACTGCATCCTGCCTCCAGCAAGCCTGTGACCTTCCTGCTTCTGCGCCCATATACTCTTCCCACCTTCCTGAGGCCTCTGTGCCCCACAAGGCTCCCCCCGCCAACCCCTGGGTGCCAGCTCTCATTGGCCTTCACTTTGCTCCACTGCTTCCAACACTGTTCTTGCTCCAGAGTTTAACGATTTTTGCTTCTCTGTTGATTCTTCCCATAAGAACATTAATACGCTTTAACTGTCACCCAACTCTACACCAAAAAACCTGACTTGCCTTCCCCTTCCCCTTGCTCCGGTTGTGTCCCAATTCTCTGTCAACCTCTAGAGCAAAACTCCTATTAAAAAGTTGGCTGCCACCATGTTTCAGTGCTGCTTCTGACTTGTGATTTAAATATTGATACCAGGACTTCGGCATGGCGGAAGAATTTGCTTCCAAGGCCCTTGAGTTGAAACCAAAGTCCTACGAAGCCTTTTATGCCAGGGCGAGAGCCAAGAGAAGTAGCAGGTACCGTCTGGGGTTAGATGGGAGGCTAGTGAAGCCTTCTTGTCTTGCTCTGGCCTCAAAGCTTTGGGGGCTTCTGATCCATGAGCACCACTGAGTGCCTCTCCTCCTCTTTGATGCTGAGTAGGTAGCTTCCAGAAGGCACAGCAGTGGAAACCATTAGCAGTGGCTAAACTTTTACTTTCTCGAGACATCTCTTTACTGTTCCTCTCCTCCACCTGTACTGCAACATCAAGTTCCTAGTTTAGTCCCTGTTACCCGTCAGACAGCCAACCAGAGACACGTGGGGAAGGGGGGCGGAGTCAATAGTACTTGAGTTGCTTGGGGTGGGCGGAGGAGGTGGTGTGAAGAGGATTCTAACCCTCTTGCTTTATGCTGAGCTCACCCCCACCATCTAGTCTTTGTAGAGACGCTGGGGCCCTGGAGCTGCATGGGTCTGGGTTAGAATTTGGTGCCTCCACTTAGCTGACTGAGTCTGAACTAGTTCCATGGGTTCCATCCACACAAAACCCACTTAGAACTCACTCAGCTACCTTTTCTTTTAAAGCAGAGCTGCTTTATGAACAGTTGCATTCAGAGTTCTTACGTGACTTGTATCTTTTAAAGGCAGTTCGTGGCTGCCCTGGCCGACTTGCGGGAAGCGGTGAAGCTGTGCCCCACCAACCAGGAGATCAGGCGGCTCCTGGCCCGCGTGGAGGAGGAGTGCAAGCAGCTCCAGAGGAGCCAGCAGCAGAAGCAGCAGGGCCCCCCGCCTGCCCCACCCGCCGACTCGGACAACGAGGAGTGTGCCCCGCCGCCCGGCCTGAACGACCACTTTCCCCTTGAGGAGGCTGAAGAGGAGGAGGCGTCGCCACCGCCACCGGAAGAAGCCGTTTCCCTCGCTCCCAGGCCCCCGACATCCTCGTCGTACCCTCCCCGTACATCCGAAACCTTCAGGAAGGGCTCCAGCCCAAGATAAGGCCCGTGTCGCCGCTGCAGAGTCGGCCGGGGGCCGGCAAGGCCCTGAGGGAGGCGGTGGCTCAGCCGGGGCTGACGGTGCAGCCCACCAAGCAGGCGCAGATCGTGAAGACCAGCCAGCACCTGGGCTCCGGACCTGCGGGTGTGAGAAACGGCAGCTCCAAGCCGCAGGGCGCTCCGCTGAATCCTCCCCCGAGCCCCATGCCCGGAAGACTGCCCACTGCCCCCGCTGGTAGCCGAAGCCTGCATCTGGAGGGAGCAGCCTCTGGCCCCTTCAGCGATCGGCTGGGGCCCAGCCCCGCAGTCCACCTGCAGCACAGTGAGGGCGACGCTGCGTATCCGTTACCAAGCAAGATAAAAAGTGCAGAGAGGCTTCTGTCTCATGCTGCTGTGGCCGTGGACGTGGTCCCTCTAAACCCAGGGCCCCCAGTGAGCTGCAGCGACACCCGACACCTGACTTCCCTCAGTAGTTCAGGCTCTTCCGGTTCTCCGTCGAGCAGCATCAAGATGTCAAGCTCCACCAGTAGTTTGGCTTCAAGCAGCAGTTTCTCGGATGGCTTCAAAGCCCAAGGACCAGATGCTCGAATTAAAGACAAGGCTGGTAGTCAGGCTCCGAGTGGCACAGCTGAGCACAGACCTCGCAACACTCCATTCATGGGCATCATGGATAAGACCGCGAGGTTCCAGCAGCAGAACCACCCCCCGGGCCGCACCTGGCACTGTGCGGTGCCAGAGGGGCTGCTGACGAGCGTGCCTTCTGCAGCTGGCCTGCAGCCCTCGAACTCTGAGAAGCCCTCCCTCAAGCAAGCCAAAGCCTGCCCTGGGTCTACCCTGGGTGCAGGTGTCCACAACGGGGCCCAGGTGAAGGAGCTAGAAGAAAAGAAGTGCCAAATGCCAGTCCACTGTCAGGACAGCAGAGTAACTAAGACCATTTCACATCTGTATCAGGAAAGTATGTCTAAACAGCAGTCTCATATCAGCAGTGAAGCCCACAGGAGTCACCTCCCTTCAGCAAAACCAAAGCGATCATTCATAGAATCAAATGTGTGAGCCTTAAGAGAGACCCATTTGTAGTATTTGGAAGACAGTCTGCTGGTGCCTAGTAACGCTAAATGATTGTACATGAGAAAAATCACTTTTTAGCCATATATTTTTTCCCCTCTGGAGTGGATCAGATGCCATTGATATACTAAAAGTTGCTGATTAAATTTCTTTAGTAAATTGGAAGTCACCAGAAATAAGAATGCTAACCAGAATTGGAAAACCACTACTAGCTATGCCTATTAAGTTAAAATTTTAAGACAGCCAGAAAGACATTAACTCATGCTTTTCTCTTACGAAATTGTTTGGTTTTTATCACTTTTCTCCTAGCATTTGCTCTGTAGTTAAGATCACATTATTTCTTACATAATGTAAATAGCTAGTAATAGTTTAACTCATGACATAATATCCAGGTGATATGTCCTGGAAAAGAGGGAATTTTCAAGTAACAGTTCCAAGAAGTCAAATCTTTATATATATATGTATGTATACATACGGTTGACCCTTAAACAATGTAGGGGTTCAGGGCGCCAACCTCTATAGTCAAATATCCATGTATACCTTTACATGGACTGGTCCTCTGGAGAGTTCCACATCCTTGTGTTCAACCATCTGTGGATCATGCGATACTATACTGACTGAAAAACAAGTGGACCCGCACAGTTCAGACCCCTGTTGTTCAAGGGTCAGAGTGTGTGTGTGTGTATATATATGTATATAAAAGACCTGAGTAATTTCTATCTGAATATAAATGTGACTTTACATATTATACAGCTAGTTTGTTTTCTTAAGCAAAATACAAGAATATCCAGGTAATGTTCTCTTCATAGCAGTTCCCTTAAAAAGATTAACTTTATTTCTGTGTTACGGTTCTCATTAAAATATTTTTATAGCACCTTTTTTTGGAACTACATTCCTGCTTCAAAATTGGTAGTTAAGTTGAATTTGGCTAAAACAGTAAGTTTTAGAAGTAGTATTCTGTATTCTTATACAGCATTCTCGGTGACATGTAAATTAGCTCTCAACTGATTCCCAAACTGCTTTTATCAATGACAGCACTCCTGGAACAAGCCTTCCAAGGTCCTCTAAGGACAGTATTTAATTTGGATACTTAAGGTATCGTTGGCTGTTGCTTTTATCATACAGTCATTACTTCAGAGCTATATGTTGTATATATGAAATAGCTAAAGTTGTATTCAGACTTGTAAATATAACTATTTTGAGTAGTTAATCTGGAAGTCATATATTTGCATGTGCTTTTTAAGCTTCATCCATGCTGTTTACTGCACTGAGCAATATATAGGGCATGTTAACATTATCCAAGTAATGGCACTTTATCTCATTTATATGAACACCTCTGAGGTGCTACTTAAGTCCAAACTGATGTATTATTCATTTGTAAAGATAAGGTACAGGAATAATCCTTGAGTTAAAGGTATTTTTATATGAAAATGATATGCTATTGGAGGTTGTTAAAATGCTAGTTTTGAGAGAGGTGGGAGTGTGTGTGTTTTATATGTTGGGATGTGAAATTATTTTCTAGAATTGGAGAGAAGGAAGTTCTGTATTTACAGAATGTTTTAAAAATGAGTCATAATGAAGTTCCTGTAAGCATCGTTATAGTCTTGTACGAATAGGAATCTTCTGGTGTCATTCTTCATTAGTTCCTGTGTACAGTGTACTCTGTATAGTTTTATTGTTTTTTTTTTTTTTTAAGAGGCTTTTCATGAGGTTCTGCTATAACTACTATGGCTTATTTATTATTGTTTTCTTTAATGTTGTGGAAGTCTTACTCTTTCATTATGTAGTTTTGTTTCTGCACAACTACTGTACTTGTCTGTCTGGAATAAAGACAATAGTTTGTTTTGCATTAAATGAAACAGTGGCTAAGTAGAGAAGATCCTGATGTCAGCTATCTGCCTCACTTTAATCTTGGGCAATGGTGTCCCTAAAAAAGGGGGAAAGCCTGATTTTTAGTAATACTACAAATGCATGTTTACTTTTATTTTAGAACAAGGATAATGGCGTCTAGAAATCCCAAAATATTTCAAGGTCAAAATTAGTCTTTTTGCCTGAAATGAGCATGCACGAGGAGCCTTCTAAACATCTATTCCAGAAATCCTGGCGTGTTTTTACTGGCAACATGGTATCTTCAGTTTTTAGCTCTCACTTTGGTGATACATTGAACACTGTGCTGATGTGAAATTTTGTTCTTCACATGTGTATTAATCTGAGTTAAACGTGTTTACACCCACATATTTGAGTTTCAAAGTCGTATGAATGAGTGTGAACATTAAACTGTTGTGTTAAAATATCCTGACTTGGAATCTTAAGCCTAAACAACTTCAGGTTATTGTATATTTACTGCTATTATTAGCAAGGCTTAAGGTAAAGTATTTTCAGTCCTTATTTAAAGTCATATATTTAAACTCAAGGTCAAAAAACAAAACTGGCTAGGAGGGGAAAATCTAGTAACAGATAAATGCTTATTGGATGACTTTTCCTGTGATGCTGCCAGTGTGACTCTTAGAACTTACTATGATGGATTCTGAGTAATAGTTCCACAAGTGCAGTCTCCTTGGGAAGCTGTTGGTGAGAGCTGAGGCCCGAGCAGCAGGGGTGGGTGGAGCTGCTCCTGCTAAGTCCTGCAGGGACAGTGGCCCCTAGCGCAGAGGGGCCAGGTGATGTCCTTTCCTATGGATGGTTTTAGATTTGTTTGTTTCCTGTGCTTTGTGGAGAGGAGTAGTTAGCTTTGGTTTGTTTGTTGAGAAAAACAGTACACTTTACTTTGGTAAACTGGCATCTTAGTTTTCAGCCACTCAACTAGAAACTATCCTAGTGAAATGTAGGAAAAGAAAATCACCTTCCTTAAAACATTTAAAAGATAACATCTTTTATTGTGTTTTCTGTCAGTGACTTCAATGATTTCTAGTAATTTTTATGTGAAAACCAGCTAGCCCTTTTGAAATATAAGTATCATTTTATCAAAACACAAGATATCTGGTCCAATGGTGAGAGCACTACCAATTTTAACAAGTCTTTTGATGGAATATATACTTACATTGCTTTTTTATTTGTGTTTTCAAATTTCAGAACAATTACAATGAGGGTTTGGGGGTAAGTACAGAGTCCTGGTCCATCCTTGCCCTTAGAGTTTCTTTAGTTTTAGCAGGCTTTGCACTAATGGCTTCCACTCTGGTGAACAACCTGCGAGAGGGAGGGAGAGGCAGTATAACCTCCACTTACGGAACCTGAAGTCTTCTGAGTAAATGTTCGTCAGGGTGCTTGTATTAGCTATTAGCCTACTGTATACAAATGTATAGCTTAAAACTATGATGTGAGAACTTTTTAAGAACTCTATATTCTAAAAGGAGGACAGTTTGCCACTTTATATGTTTCAGCAAAGTCAACTTAATGTATCTGTGATAATTTATGCTATCTAACTTGTACCTAGGTTTGGACAGTGGATGAAAAAGTCACAACTACCTTGCAGACTTAGAAGCTAAAAAAAGTGCTCAGTATATATATCCACGTGTTTTCTCAATGTGTTCATAAACAAATCTATATTTTGCTAAAAATCTCTTTAGAAGGATTCCAGAGAGTTATCAAATGAAATGTTGTTAACTAGGATTTAATTATGTTCTAGTCTAGATTATTCTGATCTGTGGTTATAATGGAAGATGATCTATAACAAGAATAAACTTGAGCATTGCAATTTGAAGTCAAAACTTTCTCTATAGGTTAGACTTTATTTGCTATTACATGAAAAGGCTTTTTAATAGGTAACTAAGTTTATAAAGTTTACCTTTAAATCACTCAAGTGAGATCACAGAAAATATAAATAACACAATATAGAGTTTTATTTTTGATGGGTCTCGCTTAGCCATCGATCGATGGCCATTTTCAGAGTTCTATTTGGTGTAAGTATCATTGAAGAAAGAACAAGATTTGTCATGGGACTGGTACGTTTCTTTTTGCTGATCCAATTTTCCATTGCTTCCTTTTCATATGAGTAGCCATCTAAAAAAAAGAAGCCACATAAATTATTTGCAATGTAGGAAAAGGGAAGTTAGGATCATTAAAATGGTTGTAAGAATCCCACTGCCAAGGCCTCCACTATGATTTCATTCTTGTCTTGCACCACTGCTCCCAAAGTATTTCTGCAGTGGCATCCTAAATCCTACCATGTAAACTACATTAAGATTGCACAAATTACCTTGAACAGTGTCCCAAAGAAACTGGAAAAGGGGACTTCTGTTAAAAATGCACATGTAGCACCAAGGAAGAAAGGAAATGAATCAGGTAGGAGAGAGGACAGTGGTGGTAAAGCTACAAGGTCCGGCTGTTGCCGCCAGCTCTGTGGATCAGTTAGTGTGGCTACAGATGGGAGCAAAGAGTTCTAGGGAAGATTCAGCCTAACTTTCCAACACTGAAAAGTCAGGGAAACAAGATGCCAAAAGATTATAGAGCGCACCCGACTATGGACTTGATAATAAAGGCATTTACACTGCCAAAAGAAAAAAAAAGACCCACTGGCTAAGGATTTTAACACCATGTTCTTACAAACTTATTTATACATGTAAAGGTTGGAGGTTTTGCTTCATTATTTTTATACTTGTAGCTCTTTCAAACTGAAAATCTTAGTTCCTAATTACATTTACACTGTAACCTATTTGTTTTAATCTGCAGTGCATACAACTGTTGCAAACTAACAATGCCAATGTGTTACTAACAAAATGTGTTACAAAAGATTTTGAAGATTTCTGAGATTGACTTGTTTAGTCACTAAGTCATGTCCAACTCTTTTTGTGACCCCATGGACTATACCCTCCCAGGACTCCTCAGTCCATGGGATTCTCCAGGCAAGAATACTAGAGTGGGTAGCCTCTCCCTTCTCCAGGCAATCTTCCTGGATCATGAATCGAACTCGTGTCTCCTGCCTTGGCAGGTCAATTATTTACCACTGAGCCACAAGGGAAGCCCAATTGATCCACAAGGGCTAACTGAAATTGTGTTTCAGAATCACTTGAAAAAAATTTTTTCTGATTATGTTACTGGACATAAAATGTGGACCATTTACTTCCCTTTTCATCCTCCCAATTAGAGACTGGTTTGCTTTTCATGATGTATTTTTAAGTGTCTTCAAAGTAAAACTGGAAGAACAGTCACATCAAGAAGAGTCTGTTACATGTAACCTCTCTTCCTTCCCATGCAGGTAACCAGCTAAGATATTGTTTACCTTTTCCTTTTGAAAATATAAGCAAATGTAGGTGTGCACACACATACATATAGCCTTAAACATATCCTCA
The DNA here is from genome assembly GCA_006408675.1 of Madoqua kirkii. Taxonomy (NCBI): domain Eukaryota; kingdom Metazoa; phylum Chordata; class Mammalia; order Artiodactyla; family Bovidae; genus Madoqua; species Madoqua kirkii. Next base: position 151,808 of record SJYC01074278.1, read on the forward strand.
TTCGTATTCCTCTATATTCCTACATAAAAGTTAGCATGCTCCATACTATTCTATACCTGATTGGCCTTTTTATTCCCTCACATCCCTGTATGGATGTATTAATGAACATCTGGGTTATTTCCAGTACTGTTTACAAATAGTGTTGCAATGAACGGTCTTATCATTTGGGAGGGAATTCTAGCAGTAGGATTTGCTGCATTGAAGAATACATGCATATAATTCTGATAAAAATGCTCATACTTTCATAGGAATCCTACCATTTTTCCCCAGAGCTCAGCCAAGAGACTATTTTGTCAAACTGAGTTTTTACCGGTTTCTCATGAGCGTTTTAAGGGAGCTAGAACATTTTTTCATCTGTTGAAGAAACCATTCGCTTTTCTTTTTCCTGTGAACTGACCATTTTTTTTTTTTTTTACTAATTTTTCTATTAGGTTGCTCTTTCTTAATTTTAGATTTATTTTTAAGATACAACTGACATAAGCTTCAGGTATGCAACATAATAATTGTGTTGTTTCTCAAGATTGCTTTATTTGGAGTCGTTTGTTGTTTAATACACATTTTAAAATTGTTCTATTTCTGTGAAAAATGCCATTGCAATTGTGTTAGAGAATGCACCGAAATCTGTAGACTGCTTAGGTACTATGGACAGTTTAATGATACTAGCCGTGAGCAGAGAGTATCTTTCCATTTGTGTTTCAATTACCTTAATGACTTGTAGTTTTCAGTGTATAGATCTCTCACCTCCTGAGTTAAATTCTTAGGTATTTCATTCTTTTTGATGCAACTGCAAATAGCATCGTTTTCTTCTCTAATTGCTTATTAGTATACAGAAACACAACTGATTTTTACATAGTGACTGTGTAAACTAACATTTGAATTGGTTGATTAGTTATAATAGTTTTTATGAACTCTTTTTAGGGTTTTCTATGTATGTCACCTTCAAGTTTTACTTCTTTTCCAATTCGGATGCCTTTTTTTTTTCTTGACTAAATGTACTGGCAAGGACTTCCAATACTGTGTTGAATAAAAGTGGTCAGAGTTTGCATCCTTGTCCCACATCTTTAAAGGAAGCCATTTCAGCTTTTTACCATGGAGCATGAGGTGAGCTATGGGCTTGGCATATATAACCTTTATGATTTTAAGGTAATGGCTCTCTGCCTACTTTATTGAAAGTTTTTATCATAAATGGGTATTAAATTTGGGAGATACCTTTCTGCATCTATTGAGATGTTCATATGATTTTTATCCTTCATTTTCTTAATGTGATGCATCACACTGATTTACAGATGCTGAATAATTCTTGCATCCCTAGAATAAATCTACTTGATCATGTTGTATGATTCTTTTAATGTATTGTTGAATTCGGCTTGCCGATATTTTGTTGAGGATTTTTGCATCTACGGTTATCAAGGGTATTGACCTGAAATTTCCTTTTCCTATGTGTTCTCATCTGATTTTGTTATCACGGTAATGCTGGCTCATAAAATGAGTTTGTAAGTCTTCTCTCTTCTGTTTGGACGAATTTGACAGGGATTGATATTTTTCTTAAAGTGTTCATATTCTGTGGATGAAATAAAGATTTAAATTTTTATACTTCTTTTGGCTTTTGAATCCAGGTTAGGAAGTATTCCTATTCCCAGGTTATCAAGGAGTTTACCTTCATTTTCTGTAAATTCATTTTTTATATCTACGTCTGATCATTTGGAATTAATATGTGTATGACAGATTGAGCTAGTTTTATCCTTTCCATATGACTAGCTGTCAGAATACCACTTGTTTAAATTATTTTTCCCACTGATTTAAAATTTCATTTTTATCATTCACTAAACTTCTGGATTTTAAAAAATTCTTTCCATAGTCTGTCTATTCATGTGCTGATACCACACTGTGTTCTTTACGGAGACTTTATAACATGTTCTAATATCTGGTAGGGTGCGTTGTTATGTTTTCTTTGCATTGGAACCTACCAGTCACCTGCTATGTATTTCTTGGAAAAAGCCTAATAGTGGCATCCTGCTGACGACGAAATGTTCCTACATTGGTATGCTAATAAGCTTTCCATGTTTTCCAATGGAGCTGTCCATCACAGGGATGTTTTATAGTTTTCTTCATGCTGGTTTGCCTATTTCTATGCCTATTTCTAATATCCAATGTTTTGGTTTTATTTTTGTAAATTAAGCCTTCCATCATACCTTTTAACTGCTTTTTGTTTACATACAGGCACACATACCACATGAAGGCTGTACTATTGAGTCCTCGCTGATTTAACTTACTAAATGCTGATTATCCCCATTGGCTCCTTGTTAAATTCTATAATAAGATTCCTTTAGAAGACAAAAAAAGGTTGAAGGCTCCTGTCAGTGTTGTGCCTAGTTGTGGACCTTTATCTGGTAAGGGTATACTCTCCAGTTTGTCTTGCCTTCTTCCCTTTAGCGAGAAGGGCACCAGATGGGTAGTTCCTCCTCCTTAAAAGCCAGAGTTCTGAGAGACAGTATGAGGTTTTAATAACCTCAACTTATTCCCTCTTTTCTGAGTCCAAGAGGACATGAAAGCTTTCTGCTGATACCGTTACCACTTTTTGTTTTTGAGATATAATCCACATACCATAAAATCTACCCTTTTAAGTATATACAATTCAGGGGTTCTTCGTATAATTCCCAGTTATGCAACCATCACCACTATCAAATTTCACATCTTCATCATTCCAGAAAGCTAGCTTACCTACTTATGGAATCATGACCTCTGAACCATATTAGCAGTCACTCCTCTCCCCCAGTGACCACTAATTATTTTCTGTCTCTGTGGATTTGCCTATTCTGGACATTTCTTATAAAAAGAATCATAATATGGTATTTGTTGGATATGAAGGTGATATCTCATTGTGGTTTTGGTGTTCACTTCCCTAATGATGCTGAGCACCTTTTCCAGTGGCTGTTGGCCATTTGTATATCTTCTATGGGAAACGGTCTATTCAAATCCTTTGCCTGTTTATATCAGTTGGGATGTCTTACTATTGAGTTGTAAAAACTGTTTGCATAGGAAAATATACTCAATTTCTATTTATCAAAAGCTGATATATAAACTTATGTGTCATAATGGTCTATCACTGATAAATGATGTGCATGTTAGTATTACTCTGAAATACTGTGACTTGAGCTATAGCCAATTCATTTGCCACCAGGCTAGACACATATGATAATAGCATGTTTTTAACCTTTAGGTGAAAGGGGCCCACTTTTGTTATTAATTTTTTACATTCCATTGTGGTGACAATGCTGTTTTTGTTATTTCTCGTGATATATTCAAAAAGAAAGTACACTTCCTATTTTGACCTGAGAGGTATGACCAAGTTTCTTACCATGCTATGTTTCTCCTTACCTTGTTGGCAGTTTCTGCTCTGTGAAAACTTGCTGTGTTTGGGGCTGCACGGCTAATGGTGGTTATCCTCACGGAGAATCATGGTCTCCAGTGTTCCATATCATCCTGTGTCATTTTAACTTTTTGGGGTCTGAACTCTTTCGCTGGCAACTATATAACCCCTTTATTTTTAGCTGCAGCTATCTCATTTCTGTCTATCCTTTTATTTCTAACCTCTCTGAATCCTTGTTTTAGGTTGAATTGTACTTTATGAACTAACCTCAAATCTTGAATCTCTTTAGGGATGACTTAAGCAAAACTGTTATTATCGGTATGTTTGGTAATAGTTCTATCATTTTTTTAATATTTTCATAGATCACATATAAATTCTTTCACTATAGGACTGTTTTCTTCCATTTTGATGCTTAGGGAGGTGTGTACTTTTCAATACTAATTTACTTTTACACTAATATCTCTTAAAAAGATGAGACTAAGAGTATTATCAGTATCTATTAATTCCTTACTGTAATATTCAAATTAGATAGTGGGCTTTTTCTCCCCCTCATTGTCTAAATTTCAAATAATCAATGAACTTTATCAACTTTTCATGTTCTCTTACTCTCCATGTTTCATAGTTGTATGATATCTACATTTTTTAGAGCATATTATCATAATAGTACTTTATTACCTTTAATTCAGCTCTGGTTTTAAATGAATAATTTTTCCTTGCCTGCTTGTGAATTTTCAGTTTCTTGGGTGGTAGCAGTGAATAAAATGTCAACCCATTCACTCTGTGGAGGTACACACTTCCTGCTATAGGGAAGTCAGTCACACTGGTCACCAGTTTACCCTAACTTTAGTTTAAAGTTTAATGTAAACTTTCTGTGATATTATAAATAGTGCTTCTTTGGAATCAACAGTTCCCTACTGGTAACACATACATTCCCTGAAACATCTGTTTAACAGAGGAAGCAGGAATTCTGAGTGGATCTGCAGCATCGCTAATTATGTTAGCTTTCAAACTGTCCTACCAACGTTCATCTCATAGCAGTAAAAAGGATTATCAGAGCTACAAAGGAAGGTCCACTTCCTCACCCCTACAGACATAGCTTGTCATATATAATTTTAAAGGCAACTAGAGGTAGCTTATTTGAAATCAAACATCACTAGAGGAAAAAACTATTTTAACAAGGAATACAAAGTGCACATTTACATTCAGTATTCACTAACTTCGCTTGTTTTCATTATATTTTAAAGTTTTTGATAATTTTAAAATTATTTTCACCTAGGAAGTATCATCTGACTCTCACTCTAAACCTAGATACAAGCTGACAAAAGCTATACCAGATAGTCCTAGGAAGTAAATAATAAATATACTCTCTATTCACAAAGTTTTACTTCATGTTATTTAATATACTAAGATGGTAAGTTCTGGTAAGATAATGATACTTTGTTGCTAGAAGTGTATAAAATGAATAAACTAAGATTAAGTGAACCCCCAAATTTCTTCCATTTAGAAACAGTGATTAAAAGCAGCATATTTTAATATGGGTTCAAATGACTTTTTGCTCTGTTGAATACTAGCTCACAGGCCTGGGCTCTGAAATTTTAATACATCTGCTGTCCAAGTTCTTAGCCCACTGCCAGCCACCTTCGTTCTGAGAAACTGACAATGCAAGCTCAACATTGCTTTGGAGCTATATGCCCTATTCCTGTACTCCTACAGGTAATAATACTTGACTGAAGATGAGCATGCAGAAATAAAAGTATTAGGACTCCACAAACCTCAGGAACAAAATAGATACAACCAGCGAGAGGACTGTGAAGGCTGAGTGCCGAAGAATTGATGTGTTTGAACTGTGGTGTTGGAGAAGACTCTTGAGAGTCCCTTAGACTGCAAGGAGATCAGCCTTGGGATTTCTTTGGAAGGAATGATGCTAAAGCTGAAACTCCAGTACTTTGGCCACCTCATGCGAAGAGTTGACTCACTGGAAAAGACTGATGCTGGGAGGGATTGGGGGCAGGAGGTGAAGGGGACGACAGAGGAGGAGATGGCTGGATGTCATCACTGACTCCACGGACGTGAGTCTGAGTGAACTCCAGGAGTTGGTGATGGACAGGGAGGCCTGGCGTGCTGTGATTCATGGGGTCGCAAAGAGTTGGATACGACTGAGCAACTGAACTGAACTGATTCCTAAAATGAGGATGAATTGAAGAAACAATGTACTATGAAAACGATTATTTAATACTCATACAGCTAATTGTGTATCATTAGACTGTTCCAAGAGGAGAGCTTGGCAGGGTATGTCCATAGGGTCGCAAAGAGTTTGACCTGACTTAAGTTGACTTACCATGTACGCACGCAGACTGTTCCAGGGCACTGTTACATATATTATTTAATATGTACAATTTTAAGAAGTAATACAATGCCTGAATAACTTTCCAAGGTCACAAAAATACAGACACACAGAGGTAGGATTTAAACCCAAGCAGTTTGTGTCAAGAATCTATGTCTCTTAATCTACACACTAAATCAAATTTCCAGAATGACAAATATAACTATTGGAATTTTGAAGGAAAAAAAAGAAAACCTCTTATGAAAAGGTTACAGCATTAAGACAATGCAGAATGGATGACTGCTAAGCAGGGAGGAGAAGCTATATATACAATGAGAATAGCAAAGTTTTCCAGAATTGATAAAAGGCACAGAATTCATTCAAGAAGTAGTGGACCCTGAACAAGAGAAATAAAAATACACACCTGTCTAAAACAAAAAAAATCAAACTGACATTATGTTTATATTAACAGATGCCAAAGAATGTACTCTCAATAGATAACAGAGAAAATACTGATTTTTCTCTAAATATGTCACAAAGTACTTAACATTTATTAGGTTTTTACTAAAAATTAACATATTTAAATGTTCAGAGTAGACAAAAACCCTGACTAGTGCAAAGCTGTTATTCCTACTCATTCCATCCCCAAATTTTTTTAAAGTTCCTGTAATTATAATAAAAATGTCAATAAGATTGTCTTTTGAGGCACAACAAAGTAATTCTAAAATTTATCTGGAGGTCAAAATGGACAAAAATTGGACAATATTTAAAAAATAAAGGTAAGCATAATTAAACTATGGCAGTGCCTGTAAGTATGAAGAATGAATCCAACAGAAATACTTAAACAAACGTATATAACAATATGCCTGTGGATGTTTCTCTATAGAATGAATGGAGAACTGTCTTAACAGAGTAGGTTAATTTATGCAACATTCATACCATAAGATACTGTCCTGCAGTTGAGAATGAAGTAGTTCTGAATATACTAACAAGGGAACACTATCTGATATATATTAAGTAAATTTAAAAATTTAAATATATCATCCCATGTGTTATACAACAAAATAAATGAACAGAAAAATATCCGGAAGGATATACTGGCATATGGAAGAGGCCCCACATTTTAAAAACATTTATGCTGCTTAAGTGTTTTTCATCGCTGCACACATAATTTAAAAGGACAAGCATTCTTAACAGTATTTTTTCATCTGTCCTTTTAAATTAAGAACGCTGAAATACAGGCAGAAATGGGTTTAAAATTTTTTTTTCTGAGACAGTTAACTCAACAGATGTAAGGTACAGGTCGTCCAAAGTACCATGGTCGGGGGAGGACACACGATTAATCCAGAAAAGAACAGTGAAAGGTGAACGAACTAGGAGAAAAAAATTGTTTGATTCTATTAAAGATATTCTTGGGCTTCCCTTGTGGATCAGCTGGTGAAGAATCTGCCTGCAGTACGGGAAATGGGGGTTCAAGATTCCTTGAAAAGGAAAAGGCTACCCACTTTAGTATTCTTGCCTGGAGAATTTCATGGGTTGTATAGTCCATGGGGTCACAAAGAGTCGGACACAACTGAGTGACTTTTTACTTCACTTTAATTAAAGATAATTTTAAAAATTCAGTCCTAATTTTTTCCACAAGGAACACTTCTAAAACAAAGTAACACAGGAAAGCTAAAAATAAACTGATGGTGACTTGCTGGGGATTATGTTATTCAGATTATTAAATAACCCAAAGGTTATTTACTGTGTAAGTCCATCCATATAAGAATATGAGATGACAAAGTGTTAGAAACAGGACAGACTGGGGTGGAGGTGAGAAGAGAGCAAGTCAGGTGATGTATGTAGTTATAAAAAGGTATTAAGAAGGGTCCTTGTGGGTTTAGAACTGTTTTGTCTTGACTTGGTGGTTGATACTCAAAACCTCCAATAGGGGCAAAACTGTATACAACTTAATGCACATCTGGGGAAAACTAAGAATTGTGAATTGCATCAGTGTTAACAGCCTTGTTGTAATATTATAGTGTCTTCTGCAAAATGCTGCCAGTGAAGGAACTGGGAAAAGTGCAAGCTATCTCTTATTTCTTAAGGAAAGGAATGTGAATCTACAATTGCGTCAATAGTGAAGTTTAAAAATAAATGGTACCACAATGGTTAAAATGAAAAACAAAGGCAATACTAAATGTACGGAAAACTGCGGAGCAACTGGAATCCTCATTCACTGCTAGTAGAAGTATAAACTGATTCAACCACTCTTGATAACTATATATCCATTCCTAGGAATATACCCAATAAAAATGCATACGTATATTCACTCAAAAAATGATGAAAGGTTCATGGCAACACTTGTATAACAGCCAACAATGACTACCAACAGCAGAATGAATAAACTGTATATTCACACATGAGAATGAACAGATTACTGCTTTGTGCAACAACACGATCATACAAACATGATTCTTAAAGCAGCTAGATCCCAAAGAGACGTGCTTCTCAGCAAAGAAAACTAAGACAAAATGGAATTATTTATAGACTGGGAGAAAATATTTGCAAATGATGTGACTGACAAGGGCTTAAGTTCTAAGATACACAAACAGCTCATACACCTCAATCAATAACTTAAAATCCAATCAAAAAATGGGCAGAAGACATACAGATAGCCAGCAGGCATCTGAAAAGATGATCAACATCACTAATTATTAGAGAAATGCAAATAAACATTACAATGAGGTATCTCATACCAGTCAGAATGGCCATTATCAAAAAGTCTACAAATAATGCTGGATGGAGTGTAGAGAAAAAGGAACCCTTCTACACTGTTGGTGGCAATGTGAACTGGTGCAGATATTACAGAAAGCAATACTGGGATTCCTCAAACTAAAAAACTACTATGTAAGCCAGCAATCCTACTCCTGGGCATATATCCAGATAAAACTATAATTCAAAAAGATACACACACCATGTTAATAGCAACAATATTTACAATATTCAAGACATGGAAACAACCTAAATGTCCATGGACAGATGAACGGACAAAGAAGATAAGGTACATATATACAATGGACTGTTACCCCCAAAATGCAATGTCGTTTATAGCAACATGTATGGATCTAAGTCAAAAAGAAAAAGAGTATCACTTACATGTGGAATCTAGAATACATAAATGAGTATGTCTACAAACAAAAATAGACTTACATGTGGCTGTCAAGAGGGAGGGGAGGATGGGGAGTTTGGGATTAGCAGATGCAAACTTATATATGGGATGGATAAACAAGATCCTACTATATAGTACAAGGAATTATCTATATTCAGTCACCTGTGATAAGCCATAATGGAAAAGAATATGCAAAAGTTTACGTAGTTATAAGAATCACTTCTCTGTACAATAGAAATTAACACTGTAAATCAACTATACTTCATAGACTACTCTTCTTTTTATTATGTGAAAGTTCAAGATGTACACTTACGTTTAAATACATAAAATGAAAGAAGTATACCATGGAGCTACTAAGAAAACAAGAGAGCCAAGACGAAAATTGAATGAAACAAAATTTAAGACAAAATACGTTGTGATTCCAGTAAGAATATAAGATGATAAAAAATTCAAATCTAGCATTATGTAAAGAGGGTAATTCAGATTCCCAGCCATCACCCCCATACACACACACACACCGAATTTAACAAAGTTGCAGGATATAAACTCAAGATATAAAAGTTGTATATAGAGAGCACATCTCAACAAAGTCCATTTATGAAAAACTCACAGTTAACATCATACACAGTGGATAAAAGCTGAAAGCTTTTCCTCTAAAATCAGAGACAAGGATGTCCACACTCTTGCCACATCTATTTAACACAGTTATTAAAAGTCCAAGCCACAGCAATCTGACAAGAAAAGAAAAGGCAACCAAACTGCCAGGGAAGAAGGAAAACCCACATCTGCAAATGACAAGATACTATATATAGAATAACCCTAAAGTTTCCACCAAAAAATTAGAATAAAATAAGTAAGCCTACAGGATACAGAAATATCTGTTGCCTTTCTATGTGTTAATAACAAGCTATCAGAAAAAGCACAAAAACAACAATCCCATTTAAAATTTCATCAAGAAGGATCACATACCATGATCAAGTGGGTTATATCCTAAGCATGAATACACACCAATCAATGTGAGACACAAAATAAGAAACTGAAAGATAAAAACTATATGGTAATCTCAACAGAAGCACGAAAAGCTTTCATCAAAATTCAACAATTATATATGATAAAAACTCACCAGAAATTAGGCATAGAAGGAACCTAACTCAATAAAGGCCACTCTGGTGAAAACTGAAAGCATTTCCTCTAAGATCAGGAACAAGGAAGGGTACTCACTCTTGCCACTATTATTAAACACAGTGTTGGAAGTCCTAGTCAGGCAAGCAAAGAAGAAACATTAACAGGTATCCAGACAGGAAAAGAAATAAAACTCTTGACTGTTTGCAGATGACAGTATACTAGGCCTGCCTGTTCTTTTTGTCATACTGGAGTGGGTAGCCATTCTCTTCTCCAGGGATCTTCCCAACACAGGCGTCAAACTCAGGTCACCTGCATTGCAGGCAGTTTTGTGTTTTTTTTTTTTTAACTGTCTGAGCCACCAGGGAAGTCCAATACTGTACACAGAAAATTAGTAAAGTTGCAGGATACAAAATTAATATACAGAAATCCCTTGCATTCTGATATACAAACAACAAAAAATCAGAAACAGAAACTAAGGAAACAATCCCACTCACCACTGCAACAAAAAGAATAAAATATCTGGGAATAAACCTACCCATGGAGACAAAAGACATGTATGCTGAAAATAAGACACTGATGAGAGAAATCAAAGATGACACAAACGGAGAATATACTATGTTCTTGGATTGAAAGAATCAATACTATGAAAATGACTACCCTAAGCAATCTGCAGACTGAATGCAGTACCTATTGAATTACCAAGGGCATTTTTCACAAAACTAGAACAAAAAAGTTAACAATTTGTATGGGAAGAAAAAGACCCCAAATACCTAAAGCAACCTTGAGAAGGAAAAATGGAGCTGGAAAATCAACCTTCCTGACTTCAGACTATACTACAAAATAACAATTATCAAGACAGTATGGTACTGGCACAAAAAACAGAAACATGGATCAATGGAAAAAGACTTTCGGAAAGCCCAGAGATAAACTCATGCACCTACGGGCATCTTAAATTTGACAAAGGAGAAGAGAACATACAATGGAGAAAAGAAATCCTCTTTAGTAAGTGGTATTAGGAAACCTGAACAGCCATATGTAAAAGAATGAAATTATAACACTTCCTGACACCATACAGAAACATAAACAAAATGGATTAAAGACCTAAATATAAGACCAGGAAATATAAAACTCCTAGAGGAAAACATAGGCAGAACACTCTGAAATAAACTGCAGCAAGATCTTCTTTGATCCACTTCCTAGAGTAATGGAAATAAACACAGAGATAAACAAATGGGACCTAATTAAACTTAAAAGCTTTTGCACACCAAAAGTAATCATTAGCAAGATAAAAAGACATCTTCAAAATGGAAGAAAATATTTGCAAATGAAGCAACTGACAAAGGATTAATTTCCAAAATATGCAAGGAGCTTATACAGCTCAATACCAGATAAACAGGCAACCCAATCAAAAAATGGGCTGAAGACTTAACAGACATTTCTCAAAGAAAATATACAGAAGACCACCAAACACATGAAAAGACGCTCAACATTGCTCATTATTAGAAAAATGCATATCAAAACTACACTGAACTATCACCTTACACTGATAGGAATGGCCATCGTCAAATCTACAAAAAATAAATGCTGGAGAGGATGTTGGAGAAAGGGGAAACCTCTTGCACTGTTGGTGGGAATATAAACTGATACAGCCACTAAGGAGAACAGTATGGACTTACCTTAAAAAAAAAAAAAAAAAAAGACACTATTATATGAACCGAGCATTCCCACTGTATGTACCCAATGTTCACTGTAGCACTACTTACAATAGCCAGGACACGGAAGCAAACTAGATGTCCACTGACAGATGAATAAAGAAGCTGTGGTACATATATACCATGGAATATCACTCCATGGCCATAAAAAGGAAAGAAACTGGGTCATCTGTAGTGATGTGCATGAATCTAGAATCAGTCACAAAGTCAAGCCAGAAAAACTAATAGTGCATATTAACACTTATGTGTATATTCTAGAAAAATGGTAGTTATGAACCTATTTGCAGGGCAAAAAAACAGCGATGCAGACATAGAGAATGGACTTGTGGACCCAGCAGGGGACGGAGAGGGTGGGACAAACTGAGAGCGCAGCACTGACATATATACAATACCATTTATAAAATAAATAGCTAGTGGGAAGCTGCTGTATCACACCAGGAGCTCAGCTGGGTGCCCTGTGATGATCTAGTAGGGTGGGATGGTGGGGTAAAAGAGGCTCAAGAGGGAGCAGATATAGGTACACTTACAGCTGAGTTACGAAGATCACGGCATCCAGTCCCATCACTCCATGGGAAATAGATGGGGAAACATAAAAAAAAAAAAAAAAAAAGACACTATTATATGAACCGAGCATTCCCACTGTATGTACCCAATGTTCACTGTAGCACTACTTACAATAGCCAGGACACGGAAGCAAACTAGATGTCCACTGACAGATGAATAAAGAAGCTGTGGTACATATATACCATGGAATATCACTCCATGGCCATAAAAAGGAAAGAAACTGGGTCATCTGTAGTGATGTGCATGAATCTAGAATCAGTCACAAAGTCAAGCCAGAAAAACTAATAGTGCATATTAACACTTATGTGTATATTCTAGAAAAATGGTAGTTATGAACCTATTTGCAGGGCAAAAAAACAGCGATGCAGACATAGAGAATGGACTTGTGGACCCAGCAGGGGACGGAGAGGGTGGGACAAACTGAGAGCGCAGCACTGACATATATACAATACCATTTATAAAATAAATAGCTAGTGGGAAGCTGCTGTATCACACCAGGAGCTCAGCTGGGTGCCCTGTGATGATCTAGTAGGGTGGGATGGTGGGGTAAAAGAGGCTCAAGAGGGAGCAGATATAGGTACACTTACAGCTGAGTTACGAAGATCACGGCATCCAGTCCCATCACTCCATGGGAAATAGATGGGGAAACAGTGAAAACAGTGTCAGACTTTATTTTTGGGGGGCTCCAAAATCACTGCAGATGGTGACTGCAGCCATGAAATTAAAAGACGCTTTAGTCCTTAGAAGAAGAGTTATGACCAACCTAGACAGTGTATTCAAAAGCAGACACATTACTTTGCCAACTAAGGTCCGTCTAGTCAAGGCTATGGTTTTTCCTGTGGTCATGTATGGATGTGAGAGTTGGACTGTGAAGAAGGCTGAGCGCTGAAGAATTGATGCTTTTGATCTGTGGTGTTGCAGACTTTTGAGAGTCCCTTGGACTGCAAGGAGATCCAAACAGTCCATTCTGAAGGAGATCAGCCCTGGGATTTCTTTGGAAGGAATGATGCTAAAGCTGAAACTCCAGTACTTTGGCCATCTCATGCAAAGAGTTGACTCCCTGGAAAAGACTCTGATGCTGAAAGGGATTGGGGGGCAGGAGAAGGGGACGACCGAGGATGAGATGGCTGGATGGCATCACGGACTTGATGGACGCTGAGTCTGAGTGAACTCCGGGAGTTGGTGATGGACAGGGAGGCCTGGTGTGCTGTGATTCATGGGGTCACAGAGAGTCAGGACTGAGCGACTGAACTGAACAGCTGAGTCACATTGTTGTACAGTAGAAACTAACACAACATTGTAAGGCAATTACGCTCCAACTAAAAAATAGTAATATTTAAAAATACCTAGGAATAAGCCTGCCAAAGGAGTGAAAAGACCTATATACAGAAAACTCTTAAGACACAGATGAGAGAAATCAATGACACAAACAGATGGAGAGATAGACTATGATCTTCAATTGGAAGAATCAATACTGTGGAAATGACTATACTACCCAAAGCAATGTACAGATGCAACGTAATTCCTATCAAACCACCAAGTGTATTTTTCACAAAAATAAAACAAAAATTTTATAATCTGTATGGAAACATGGAAGACCCAAAATAACCGCAGCAATCTTGAGAAAGAAAAATGGTGTTGGAGGAATCAGGCTTCCTGACCTCAGACTATACTACAAAACTACAGTAATCAAGACAGTATGGTACTGTCACACAAACAGATCTATAGATCAATGGAACTGGACAGAAGCCCAGAGATAAACCCACTCACCTGTCCCCTAATCTATGATAAAGGAGTCAAATATACAATGGAGAAAAGACAGCCTTGTCAATAAATAGTGTTGGGAAAACTAGGCAGCTACATGTAAAAGAATGAACTTAGACCACTCTCTAACAATATACACAAAAATAAATTCAAAATGGATTAAAGATCTGAATGCAAGGCCAGACACTAAAACTCTCGGAGGAAAACGTAGGAAGAACACTCTTGGACATAAATTAAAGCATGATCCTCTTTGAGCCACCTCCTAGTGTAATGGAAATAAAAACAAAAATAAACGATTGGACCTAATTAAATGTAGCAATGGAAACCATAAAGATGACAAAAAGAAAATCCTCTGAATGGGAGAAAATAATAGCAAATGAAGCAACTATCAAAGGATTACTCTCCACAAGATACATAAGCAGCTCATGCAACTCAATATCAAATCAATAAACAACCCAATCAAAAAATGGGCATAAGACACCAGAACAAGCATTTCTCCAAAGAAGACATACACAAGACTACCAACCACATGCAAAGATGTTCAACACCACTCATTATTAGAGAAATGCAAATTAAAACTACTAATGAGGTATCACCTCACACCAGTCAGAGTGACCAGCATCAAAAATAAATCTACAGGGCTTCCCTGATGTGTCAGTGGTAATGAATCTGCCTGACAATGCAGGAGACAAGGGTTCAATCCCCATCCTAGAAAATCCCACATGCCACTGGGCAACTAAGTCCATGTGCCACACTTATTGATTGAACCTGTGCTCTAGAGCCCAGGAGCCACAACTACTGAGCCCACCTGCTGCAACTACAGAGCCTGCGCTCTGCAACAAGAGCAGCCACCATAATGAGAAGCCCATGCTCCAAAACTAGAGTAGCCCCCCCCCATCATAATTAGAGAAAAGCCTGACTAGTGACAAAGACCCAGCATGGACCAAACTGAATAAATAAATAAATCATTGTTAAAAAAAAAATCTACACACAAGTAACACTGGAGAGAGTATGAAGAAAAGGGAACCCTCATGCACTGCTGGTGGGAGTGTAAACTGATACAGCCACTAGGAAAACAGTACAAAGTTTTCTTAAAAACTAAAGAGAACTCCCGTATGACCCAGGCATCTCACTACTGGGCATATACTCAAGAGAAAGTCATAATTCAAAGATACGTGCAACCCAGTGTTCACATCAGCACTGTTTACAACAGCCAGGACATGGAAGTAACCTAAATGTCCATGAACAGAGAAATCAATAAATAAGATGTGGTATATATATACAATGGAATATTACTCACAGAGTGAAGTCAGAAAGAGAAAAACAAATATCATAAATTAACACATATATGGAGTCTAGAAAAAGGGTACAGATAATCTTACTTGCAAGGTAGAAATAGACACAAATGTAGAGAACAAATATAGGGATACCAAGGGGCAAAGGGGTGGTGGGAAGAATTGGAGATTGGGCTTGACACATATACATTATTGATACTATAATAACAAAGAAACTCAGCCATACTAATGAGAACATACTGTATAGCAGAGGGAACTCATACTTAAGGCTCTGTGATGACCTGAATCAGAAGAAAGTCCAAAAGGGAGTGGATATCTGTATAGGTATAGCTGATTGATTTCGCTCTACAGTAGAAAAAGCAACTATATCTCAATAAAAAAATTTTTTTAATCTCCAAAAATAAGTAACTAGGAATATTTATTTGGTTTGTACACCTTTTTGGAAACTGTCCCTCCACGACTATCCTCCATATCATGTGCCCCCATTGATATAAAATTTTACTCTCCATAATTAGATAAATCTCAGTACCACACCTCATTCCTGAAAAGACTCCACTGGGATAGGCTCCTAGCTCAGATTTGAAGCCTCAGGGATTTTTGGAGTTGGCACTAGAAAGAAATGTCAGAACGGTCTCTCTCTGGTTGCTGAAATTATATAAACATAAAATTTGGGACCTACTGGTGTTCTTGTTTTTCTACCACATAGAAAAGGCATACTGCATGTCACAGAAGGTGAATATTCAGAAGCCTCTGAATAGATAAGAAACAGTACCATGACGACATTCAAGTCTCTGGTGCTAGTGTTTCATGAGACACACTTACAATAACTTTTTAATAAATTAATAACCATTTCTGCTTAACCTAATTCAAACTGAGTTTCTTTCAACTGCAAATAAAGGCGCTGACATACTAAAGCCAAAAAAATACAACCATTACTGTGCTCATAGAAAATTTCATTCTTGTTGTTGTTCAGTTGCCCTTTAGCGTCTGACTCTGTGACTCCATGGACTGCAGCAAGTCAGACTTCCCACCATTCACCACTGCCCAATGTTTTGCTCAAACTTACTGATGTTGATTGAGTACTAGTCTTGTAAAGTACTTAATATGCATTAACTCATTTGATGCTTATAAGAATTCATGAGATTAAGCGTGAGCATCCTATTTTGTACATAAGGAAAAATATATAGTCCTCCATGAGGTAACTCAGCAAGTAAAGTAATGAAATAAATTCAGATCCAGGTGGTCTGGATCTTCAGTTCATGTGCTCAACTATTAGATCATACTGCCTCCCATAAGAATTTTTCTTATTAAATAATAAAAACTAAAAATAATGGAACTAAATTTGAATTAAATGCTCATGAAAGAGAGTCACATAAGAAATTATAAATGACTAGAAACATTTAAAATGTTCAAACTCAATGTAATACAAAGAAATACAAACTGAGATTACTTTTCACTTATTAGAATGAGAAAGATTTAAAAGATTGCAAAGTATAAGCAAAGATATGGGAAATAGGGACCTCATAGGATGTTGAAAGGATAATTTGTCAGTATCCTTCTTCAGTAATAGCTAAGGGAAAAAAATTTTGATGAATTTTCTAAGCACCTTAAGGGTCTTGTTAATCTTTATAATCTTCCAGGGGACAACAAACTGAAGACTAAAAGGTACTTGGCTCTCCAATCCTTAGAACAAGATCTATCTAAAATGGCAGTTATGTATAGGAAAGCAACCAATGCTGGTCCCTTGGATAAGATTCTTCATGGAAGTGTTGGCTATCTCACTCCAAGAAGTGGGGGTCATTTAATGAACTTGAAGTATTATGCCTCTCCTTCTGACCTGCTGGATGATAAGACAACATCTCCTATCATTTTGCATGAGAATAATGTTCCTCGATCTTTGGGCATGAATGCATCAGTGACAATCGAAGGAATGTCTGCTATGTATAAACCTGTCTCTTATACACATCTTTTATTTCAACAGAAACATTCACAGTAAGACTAAGAGCACAAGATAAATTTAAACAATGTTGTTCCCTAACACAGTTTATAGTAATAAAAAAATCAACTGGGAATGAAATAGAAGACACTAATACACCTGAACACTAGTCAATCTTTAAAAAGAGTAAAGTGTCAATAGATAACATTATGCCTTCCTCTTTCCGTGGGAAGTGAATCAAGAAAAATTAAAACAGCATTTAGAGATGACTACATTCTGAGAAGTAGGCAAACATTAATGAAAATTTCAGCAACAAAAGGAAAAAGACATGATAGAGAACAGTATAAAGTATATAAGTCCAGTTGTGTAAAAATATATTGATTGTATTGGTATTTAAAATTAAATTTAAAAATACACAGAAAAAATATCTAGAATTATATGCTGAACTGGTATTAGTTCTTATCTTTAGTACCTGGGACATCAGACCAGATGGATGGATGAGATGACTCACTTTATATACATATACCTGTATTTAAAAATTTTTAATCCAATAAGGATATTTTATAATTAAAAGAGAATATCTGCAGAAAATAGAAAGATATGCTGTGGTTCAGTCATACCTCAGAGCAAACAAAATCCCAAATGCAAGAGAACTAAGCATTTTTTTAAAAACTAGAAGAAAATGTTTACACTTGTATAAATAAAAATGCTTCTGCCTACAAAAGTTCAGAGCAAGTAGAAGCCATCAAATATATTAAAACGATACTAACAAGATTCCATGTGATTAGTTTCACTAATAATGCAGACAAAAAATATAAGGGCAATATTTAAGTCCCTAAGGTAATTTTATTGTTTACCAAGTCATATTTAAACGGTAACCTGTCATGTAGAAGAAAGTATTACCTCCCTAGCAATAAAGAGTAGGTTTCAAACAACTATTAAATTTACAAAAATAAATGAGTTCTAAAACTCAATGATCACAAAGCCAGAAAAACAGGTACCCTTAAGTACATTTCTGGTAGCACTCTAAAATTTGTTTTCTAGGAAATAATCTAATAACAAATCTGACAAGAACTATTAAAACTGTTCTTTTTAATGATTATAAGATATCCTCTGGTAGGTTAACTCTGCTTTGAGGCATACATGCCATGAAACCACCACTAAATAATTGGTTACACGATCAAAGGACTACCAAGACAGCTGTACTTAGTCATTTAGTCGTGTCAGACTCTTTGTGACCCCACGGACTGTAGCGCGCCAGGCCCCTCTGTCCGTGCGCATTCACCAGGCAATACTGGAGTAGGTTGCCATCCCCTTCTCCAGAGGTTCTTCCCAATCCAGGGGTCGAAACCAGGTCTCCCACACTGCAGGAGGATTTTTATCATCTGAACCACCCGGGAAGCCCAAGCAGTGCATGACTATTCACAATATAGAGCTTCTCAAACATATACATACACCAAATAACAGAAGAGTTAAATTGTAGCAGTAAGTCATAATGGAATAAAGTTATTAAAAATGAAAATTATGTAGACTAAGTCCATATTCAGAACAGTCAAAAATGAAAGCACAACTTAATACAGATCTGATTATAATTACATAAAGTATGTATGTCTATGTTTATTGACAAAGACTAGGAAACCATGCGGAAAGATGTAACTTTATGACCTCTGTAAAGGTTTTTAAATTCATGGTACACAAACAACAGATCAAGAATCTCTCTCAGAAAACAATATTTTGATGTTACCTTCCAGTAACAAAATACATATTTCACAAGTTTCAGTTAAGTTTGTAAAATGTATTCCTTTTTCTCTAATCTTATCCAAACCTGCCTTATCCAATTTTATTAAGAAATATATAGATCTTTTGGAAGTTCCGTTGGGGAAGATGGCAGCGGTCACGAGCACCCTTCTCTTCTTGCCACCGGGGACTTCAGACTGAGTCTTCCCTGGAAGAGTGGGACTGCAGGTGCCATGTGTCCCGGGAGCCCGAACCAACTTGGTTCCTCCATTACTGGTGGGGAAGGGCATATCCTCTTGTGTAGGACTTAGGCCCTCTCCGCCATCAGGATGAAGGCTTAGGGAGAGACCGAGGAGCCGGAAAAGCTGAGTAAGATGAATTCTCTCTTGGAACGGCTCCATGCAAAATTTAACCAAAATAGACCTTGGAGTGAAACCATTAAGCTTGTGCATCAAGTCATGGAGAAGAGAGTCGTAATGAGTTCTGGAGGGCACCAACATTTGGTCAGCTGTTTGTGGAGACATTGCAGAAAGCGCTCAAAGTAACATCTCTACCAGCAATGACTGACCGTTTGGAGTCTATAGCAAGACAGAATGGACTGGGCTCTCATCTCAGTGCCAGTGGCACTGAATGTTACATCACGTCAGATATGTTCTATGTGGAAGTGCAGTTAGATCCGGCAGGACAGCTTTGCGATGTAAAAGTGGCTCACAATGGGGAGAATCCTGTGAGCTGTCCAGAACTTGTACAGCAGCTAAGGGAAAAAAATTTTGATGAATTTTCTAAGCACCTTAAGGGTCTTGTTAATCTTTATAATCTTCCAGGGGACAACAAACTGAAGACTAAAAGGTACTTGGCTCTCCAATCCTTAGAACAAGATCTATCTAAAATGGCAGTTATGTATAGGAAAGCAACCAATGCTGGTCCCTTGGATAAGATTCTTCATGGAAGTGTTGGCTATCTCACTCCAAGAAGTGGGGGTCATTTAATGAACTTGAAGTATTATGCCTCTCCTTCTGACCTGCTGGATGATAAGACAACATCTCCTATCATTTTGCATGAGAATAATGTTCCTCGATCTTTGGGCATGAATGCATCAGTGACAATCGAAGGAATGTCTGCTATGTATAAACTCCCAATTGCACCATTAATTATGGGATCACATCCAGTTGACAACAAATGGACTCCCTCCCTCTCCTTAGTTACCAGTGCCAACAGTGTTGATCTTCCTGCTTGTTTCTTCTTGAAATTTCCCCAGCCACTTCCAGTATCCAGAGCATTTGTTCAGAAAATTCAGAACTGCACAGGAATTCCATTGTTTGAAACTCAGCCAACTTATATACCCCTCTATGAACTGATCACTCAATTTAAACTTTCAAAGGATCCTGACCCCTTACCTTTGAATCACAACATGCGATTTTATGCTGCTCTTCCAGGTCAACAGCACTGCTATTTCCTCAACAAGGATGCTCCTCTTCCAGATGGTAGAAGTCTACAGGGAACTCTTATTAGCAAAATCACCTTTCAGCACCCTGGCCGAGTTCCTCTTATCCTGAATCTGATCAGACACCAAGTGGCCTATAACACCCTAATAGGAAGCTGTGTCAAAAGAACTATTCTGAAGGAAGATTCTCCAGGGCTTTTTCAATTTGAACTGTGTCTGCTCTTGGAGTCTCGTTTCAGCATGTCTGCTCAGCACCCTGTGAATGACTCCCTGGTGTGTGTGGTAATGGATGTGCAAGACTCAACACATGTGAGCTGTAAACTCTACAAGGGGCTGTCAGATGCACTCATCTGCACAGATGACTTCATTGCCAAAGTTGTTCAGAGATGTATGTTGATTCCTGTGACGATGAGGGCTATTTGGAGGAAAGCTAAAACCATTCAGGCCGACACCCCAGCACTGTCCCTCATTGCAGAGACAGATAAAGACATGGTGAAAAAGAACCTGCCCCCGGCTAGCAGCCCAGGATCAGAGAATTCTGAGTTAGGATCTGGATGAAGGATAATTGTCGATGGGCACACCCCACACACAGACCCAGCATCTGAACTTGCTTAACAGGGAGCCGGGGCTAAACTGCTTAACCCTGCCTGAGAACCAGAGAGCACTGCATTTCTCCACAGGGTGGAGGAGAAGAGGCAGAATAAACCAAGCCTGGGACACCTCCCTCCTATCTAGGGGTACTCATTCTTCTGTTTCAAAAAACGACAAGGACACGAAGTCAACTTCTACCTATCTTCTGCTGCTGGTGTCTTATGTATTCTTATTTTGACCTAATTCCTCTTGTCTTTTGGCTTCATGTTAGGGGTTCTTGGTCTAAACCTGTTCTGATGTACATGAAGATTCCAGGTTAAAAAAAATCAGTTTCTTTTACAATAAGTATGGGGGAGGCATAAAATGAAATAGAATATAATTGCCAAAACTAGGCCTGAGGTTGGTGGCTCTTGAAGGATTTTCCTTAAGGCCTAGGTCTGAAAATACAGGGCAGCACTATCATGAATTCTGAAAAGAAACCTTCCAGGGAGCCAGTGAGTCATAGTATCCAGCTGAGTCACTTAAAGCAGATTTCAGTATAGGAAACTCATTCACAATCCCTTGGCAGTCTCATTTTCTAAACCTTTTATTCCTAAATCTCCCTCCCTCTTTATTTCTACCCTTAAGTTTTTTTGAGGGGTAGGAAGTACCTAACATCTCAGAAGCCAGGTTGGGAAACATGCTCAGTTGTAGAAAAACTCAGCTTCAGCTTTAAATTTTGCATTTTAAAAATGTACATCAGGAGCAGTTGGGGAGGGTCTTTTCTAAAAAAAACTTTCAAATTTGATTTTCTGTGCATATGGCCGTTCTGTAAATATTTTGGGGCTTTTCATTGTTTTCAAAGTAGACAAAAATCTGTGGGATTTTTTCCCCAAAAACATTAAAAAATGTGTTTATTTGCATGCAAATAAATTTCTTTGATAAAAACAAAAAAAAAAAAAAAAAGAAAGAAAGAAATATATAATGTTTGTAAGGAGCCCTGGGATGAGAGACACCCAGGTGCCCCAGTGTAAAGGTTTCTCCCTTCAGACTCATCTGTAAGGATTTGGCTCACAACGCCTATAACGCAATCTCTAATGCTCTAGGGACTCATTACTCTCCTCTAGTCAGGGTCAGAGTAATGGCACCTCACCCCAAAGGTTCAAACAGGCACTTCCTTCAAGATGCCCGAGTAGGAGGATGCAGAGTTTGCATCTCATCACAACTAGGGCACCTACAAGGTGCTTGTGGGGAACTTCGAACACCTAAGGAGATGGGCAGAATCCCTGAGTAACCAGGGTCTTGGCTCTCAGGCCAGGGTTGGGCCTCAGCTCCTGTGGCAGGAGCACCAAACCACTGTACTAACAGAGAACTTCAGACCCCAGAGAATATTAATCAGCAAGAGATCCCCCAGAGGTCCTCATCTTGGTACCAAGGCCTGGTTCCACCCAACTACCTGCGAACTCCAGTGCTGGATGCCTTAAGCCAACAACGAGCAAGACATAAATATAGACCACAACCCCATCAAAAAAACAGAGACATCCAAAAATATGGTACAGATGAAAGAGCAAGGTAATAACCAAAGACCAAATTAATGAAGAGGAAATAGACAACCTACCTGAAAAGGAATTCGGGGTACTGATAGTAAAGATGATCCAAAATCTCAGAAATAGACTGGGGGCATGGATCAAGAAAATAGAAGAAATGTTTAACAAGGACCTAGAAGAACTAAAGGACAGACAGATAGTGATCAACAACACAATAACTGAAATGAAAAATATGCCAGAACGAATCAACAGAATAACTGAAGCAGAACAAATGAGTGAGCCTGAAGATAGAATGGTGGTAATATAGAATGGTGGTAATAACTACTGAGGAGTAGAATAAAGAAAAAAAATGAAATGAAGACAATCTCAGAGGCCTCTGGGACAACATTAAATGCTCTAACATTTGTTTCATAGGGGTCTCAGAAGAAAAAGAGAAAGATAAAAGGTCTGAGAAAATATTTGAAGGATTATAGTCAAAAACTTAACTAACATGGGAAAGGAAATAGTCACTCAAGTGCAGGAAGCACAGAGTTTCCCACACAGGAAAAACCCAAGGAGAAACACACAGAGACACAGTAATCAAACTAACAAAAATTACATTCAAAGAAAAAATACTAAAAGCAGCAAGGAAAAAGCAACAAATAACATACAAGGGAATCCGCAAAAGTTATCAGCTGATCTTTCACCAGAAACTCTGTAGGTCAGAATACTCTGCGAGAAGTGATGAAAGGGAAGACCGACAATCAAGAATACTCTACCCAGAACGGAACAGAGAAATCACAAGTTTTACAGACAAAAGCTAAGAGAATTCAGCACCATCAACCAGCTTTAAAACAAATGCCAAATGAACTTCTCTATTTGCAAAACAAGAAAAAGACATACAAAAATAAACCCAAAACAATTAAGAAAATGGTAACAGGAACATACATATCAATCATGGATTACATGCTCCAACCAAAAGATTAAAATGGTTGAAAGGATACAAAAACAAGACCCTTATATATGCTGTCTACAAGAGGCCCACTTCAGATCTAGGGACCCATACAGATTCGAAGTGAGGTGATGGAAACAGATATTACACGCAAATAGAAATCAAAATAAAGCTAGAGTAGCAATACTCATATCAGAAAAAACAGACTTTAAAGACTACTAAAAGAAGGAAGGATACTACATAATGATCAAGGGATCAATCCAAGAAGAAAATATAACAATTTTAAATATTATGCACCCAACACAGGAGCAGCTTAAAACAAAAGGCAAATGTTAACAGCCATAAAAGGGGAAATTAACAGTAACTCAGTAATAGTGGTATACTTTAACACTCCACTTTCAACAATGGACAGATCATCCAGACAGAAAATTAATATGGAAAAACAAGCCTTAAACGAAACATTAGATCAGATAGACATATGATATTTTCGGACATTACATCCAAAACCAGTAGAATACACTTTCTTCTCAAGTGCACATGGAACATTCTCCAGGATAGATCACACCTTCGGTTACAAATAAGCCTCAGTAAACTTAAGAAAACTGGAATAATATCAAGCATCTATTTTCACCACAACACTATGAGACTGGAAATCAATTACAGGAAGAAAAAAAAAAAACTACAAAATACACAAACACATTTGTTTAGTACTAAATACTCAAAAAGTTGGAGAAGAAATCAAAGAGGAAATTTTAAAAAACACATAGCAACAAATGACAACACAAACACAACTATGTAAAACCTATGGGACATAGCACAAGCATTTCAAAGAGGGAAATTTATAGCAATTCACTATCACTCAGTTGTGTCTGACTCTTTGTGACCCCATGAACTGTAGCACTCCAGGCCTCCCTGTCCAACACGAACTCCTGGAGTCCACCCAAACTCATGTCCACTGAGTCAGTGATGCCATTCAACCATCTCAGCCTCTGTTGTCCTCTTCTCCTCCTGCCCTCAATCCCTCCCAGCATCAGGGTCTTTTCAAATGAGTCAGCTCTTCGCATCAGGTGGCCAAAGGATTGGAGTTTCAGCTTCAACATCAGTCCTTCCAATGAATATTCAGGACTGATCTCCTTTAGGATGGACTGGTTGGATCTTCTTGCAGTCCAAGGAACTCTCAAGAGTCTTTTCCAACACCACAGTTCAAAAGCATCAATTCTTTGGTGCTCAGCTTTCTTTACAGTCCAACTCTCACATCCATATATGACTATTGGAAAAACCACAGCCTTGACTAGACAGACCTTTGTTGGCAAAGTAATGTCTCTGCTTTTTAATATGCTGTCTAGGTTGGTCATAACTTTCCTTCCAAGGAGTAAGCATCTTTTAATTTCATGGCTGCAGCCACCATCTGCAGCGATTTTGGAGCCCCCAAAAATAAAGTTTGACACTGTTTCCCCATCTATTTGCCATGAAGTGATGGAACCAGATGCCATGATCTTAAAGTTTTCTGAATGTTGAGCTTTGAGCCAATTTTTTCACTCTCTTTTTTCACTTTCATCAAGAGGCTCTAGTTCTTCTTCACTTTCTGCCATAAGGGTGGTGTCATGTGCATTTCTGAGGTTATCGATATTTCTCCCAGCAATCTTGATTCCAGCTTGTGCTTCATCCAGTCCAGCGTTTCTCATGATGTACTCTGCATAGAAGTTAAATAAGCAGGGTAACAATATACAGCCTTGACGTACTCCTTTTCCTATTTGGAACCAGTCTGTTGTTCCATGTCCAGTTCTAACTGTTGCTTCCTGACCTGCATACAAGTTTCTCAAGAGGGAGGTCAAGTGGTCTGGTATTCCCATCTCTTTCAGACTTTTCCACAGTTTATTGTGATCCAAAGGCATAGTCAATAAAGCAGAAATAGATGTTTTCCTGAAACTCTCTTGCTTTTTCGATGATCCAGGGAATGTTGCCAATTTGATCTCTGGTTCCTCTGCCTTTTCTAAAACCATCTTGAACATCAAGTTTTTGAACAACTTCTTCTCAAGCGCACATGTAACATTCTCCAGTATAGATCACATCTTGGGTCACAAATGAAGCCTCAGTAAACTTAAGAAAATTGGAATTATATCAAGCATCTTTTTTACCACAACACTATGAGATTGGAAATCAATACAGGAAAAATTTTAAAAAACTACAAAAAACAAACATGTTTGTTTAGTACTAAATACTCAAAAAGTCAGAGAAGAAATCAAAGAGGAAATTTATAAAATAGATAGCAACAAATGACAACATAAACACAACCAACTATCACCTCAAGAAACAAGAAAAATCTACTATAAACAATATAATCTTACATGTAAAACAACTAGAGAAAGAAGACCTGAAAAACTTCACAGCTAGATCAGAGAAGAAAAAAATGAAACAGAAACAAAGACAACAGCAGCAAAGATCAAAAAAATAAAGCTGATTTTTGGAGAAGATTAAATTGATAAACCTTTAGCCAAACTCATCAAGAAAAAAAGGAAGAAGATTCAAATCAATAATATTAAATATGAAAAAGGAGAAGTTACAACTGACATACAGAAATACAAAGGATCATGAAGAGACTACTACAAGTAACTGCATGCAAATAATATGGACAACCCAGAAGAAATGGACAAATTCTTAGAAAGGTATAACCCACCAAGACTGAACCATGAAGAAACAAAAAATATCAATGGACTAATCACAGCTAATAACATTGAAACCATAATTAAAAATCCTTCAACAAACAAAAGTCCAGGACCAGATGGCATCATAGGTGAATTCTATCCAATTTTTAGAGACCAGTTAGCAGCAATTCTTCTCAAACACTTCCACAAAATTGCAGAGGGAGGAATACTCCCAAACTCATTCTGAGGAGGCCACCGTCCCGATACCAAAATTAAACAAAGATATAAAAAAGAAAATCACAGACCAATAACACTGATGAACACAGACATAAAAATTCTCAAAAAATACTAGCAAACAGAATCCAATAACATAAGAAGGATCATACACTATGATCAAGTTAAGTTTATCCCAAGGATGCAAGATTCTTCAGTATACACAAATCAATGTGATATACCACATTACCGAATTGAAAGATAAAAATCATATGGTAATCTCAAAAAATGCAGAAGTTTTTGACAGAAGTTTTGCAGAAGTTTTCATCACCTATTTATGAAAAAAACTCTTAAGAAAATTGGTATGGAAGGAACCTACCTCAACACAATAAAGGCCATATAAAACAAACCCACAACAATTATTATTCTCAATGGTGAAAAATTGAAAGTACTTCCTCTAAGGTCTAATAAGACAAGGGTGTGCATTCTCACCACTATTATTCAATGCAGTTTGGAAGTCCTAGGCATAGCAATCAAAGAAGAAAAAGAAATGCAAGAAATCCAGATTGAAAAAGAAGTAAAACTGTCACTGTCTGCAGACAACATGATACTATACATAGAAAACCCTGAAAATAACATCTGAAAATTACTAGAGCTATTCAGTGAATTTAGTAAAGTCACAGGATACAAAATCAACACACAGATATCCCTTGAATTCCTATAAACTAACAACAAAAAATAAGAAAGAGAAATTAAGGAAACTATCCCACTTACCACTGCAACAAAAAGAATAAAATACCTAGGAACAAACCTACCTATGGAGACAAAAGCCTGTATGCAGAAAACTGTAAGACACTGATGAAAGAAATCAAAGATAACACAGAGATATAATATTTTCTTGGATTGAAAGAATCAATATTACAAAAATGACTAGACTATCCTAAACAATCTGCAGATTTAATGCAATCCTCATCACATTACCAAAGGCAGTTTTCACAGAACCAGTACAAAAATTTTTAATATTTGTATGGAAATAAAAAGATGCCAATTAGCCAAAGCAATCTTGAGAAAGAAAAATGGAGCTGGAAGAATCAACCTTCCTGGCTTCAGACTGTACATAATTAAATGAAGTAGAGATAGGTAACGTTCCAGAAAAAGAATTTTGAATGATAGTGAAGATGATCCAGAATCTTGGGGAAACAATGGAGAAGATACAAGAAACGTTTACCAAAACCTAAAAAAACTAAAGAACAAACAAACAGAGATGAATAATACACTAGAAGGAATCAGTAACAGAGTAACTGAGGCAGAAGGAGGAGAAAGAGAGAAAGGACCTGAGATAATATTTGATCAGATAGCTGAAAAATTCCTGACCACTGCAAAGGAAATAGTCAACCAAGTCCAGGAGCACAGAGAATCCCAGGCAGGAAAAAACCCAAGGAGGAACACACCGAGACACACAGTAATCAAACTGACAAAAATTAAAGACAAAGATAAAGTATTAAAAACAACAAGGGGGGAAAATGACAAATAACATACAAGGGAACTCCCAACAGGCTATCAGCTGATTTCTCAACAAAAACTCTACAAGCCAGAAGGGAATGGCATGATATACTTAAAGTGATGAAAGGGAAGAACCTACAACCAAGAATATTCTATCCAGCAATACTCTCATTCAGATTTGATGGAGAAATCAAAGACAGATGGCCAACAATCCCAGCAAAAGATGCTTAGCATCACTAGTTATTAGAGAAATGCGATCAAGACTACAATGATTTATCACTGGTCAGAATGGCCATCATCATAAAATCTACAAACAATAAATGCTGAAGAGGAGGTGGATAAAAAGGAGCTCTCATGGACTGTTGGTGGAAATGTAAACTGATACAGCCACTATGGAAAACAGTTTGGAGGTTTCTTAAAAAACTGAAAATATAACTACCATATAACTCAATAATCCCACTACTGCACATATACCTTGAGAAAATCATAATTCAAAAAGCCTTATGTCTTACAATGTTCACTGTAGGACTATTTACGATAACCATGAGACAGAAGCAATCTAAATGTTCACTGACACATGAATTGATAAATATGTGATATATATATCTATAAACATATACACAAACAATGAATATTACTCAGCTATAAAGATGAATGAAATTGAGTCATTTGTAGATACGGATGGACCTAGAGTATGCCATACAGAGTGAAGTAAGTCAGAATGGAAAGTATCATATATTAATGCATATATACGAAATCTAGGAAAAGTGTACATAGATGAACAGAGATCTAAATGGAGACAATGGCTATGTCGACATGGGGGGAAACGGAGGGTGAGACAAATTGGGAAAGCAGCGTTGACATATATATACTACCATGTGTAACACAGATAGCTAGTGAGAAGTTATAGGGAGCATAGGGAAAGATGACCTAGAGAGACGGGAGGGACTGGGTGGGAGGTTTGGGAGGGAGCTGACATATGTAAACATATAGCTGACTCACTTTGTTGTACAGCAGAAACTAACACAACATTGTAAAGCAATTACACTCCAATTAAAAAAAAAAAAGAAATACACAGTGTTCAACAGTTCACCTCAGATCTAAGGAATTTTTAAAAAGAAACTTGTTTTATTAAATAAAACAAATACTTGTCTTACTACTTGTGAGAAATGTAATGATAATTTTGAAAATTTTCCACATTTAAACAAACTTCCTATTTACTCACTTATAGGACGTAATACACTCTGAAACTTAGAATAGCACCATACAT
Source organism: Madoqua kirkii (assembly GCA_006408675.1). Lineage (NCBI taxonomy): Eukaryota > Metazoa > Chordata > Mammalia > Artiodactyla > Bovidae > Madoqua > Madoqua kirkii. Next base: position 180,911 of record SJYC01074278.1, read on the forward strand.
ACCTGATGCGATGACAGGATCTTTCATAAGCTCCCTAGTTATTGGACATATAAATTCATCAGGAATTTCAGAAGAAAGGCTTTTCACCTTTGTCCTCAGTTCTTCAGTTTTCCTTAGAACTTTACTACGCAGCCCTAGAGATTCTGAAAAGAAATTATTCTGTTATGGCTGGAGATCTATCTATAAGCTTTATGCAAATCTTTAGGAGAGTAAAATTTTATCTACTATAACCAAAAATCTTCAGAAATACTGTTTTACCACATGGAACCTTTTCTATTACAAATATAATGAATCTTTGTAGTGCAGAATAAAGTGTGATTAAAACAACTCATCAATAGAAAGATTATTCTAAGTAACTTTAGATTCTGAAAGCTCAAGAATTTCAGATTACCCAAACACTAATATACTACACAAAATTAGAAAAGCCTATTATATGTTAATTTAGAGAACAAAGTCTCCTAAAAGTCATTTGTAAAGATGTTCAGTTTAATATAAAAATTCCATCTTGTATTTTTAAACCTTATGAAACTTGGTTTATCATCTGCTAATTCGTATACAATGGGAATACAAGACCATCTGACCTGCCGCTTGAGAAATCTGTATGCAGGTCAGGAAGCAAGTTAGAACTGGACATGGAACAAGAGATGGGTTCCAGATCGGAAAAGGAGTATGTCAAGGCTGTATACTGTCACCCTGCTTATTTAACTTCTATGCAGAGTACATCATGAGAAACACTGGACTGGATGAAGCACAAGCTGGAATCAAGATTGCTGGGAGAAATACCAATAACCTTAGATATAGAGATGACACTACCCTTATGGCAGAAAGTGAAGAAGAACTAAAGAGCCTCTTGATGAAAGTGAAAGAGGAGAGTGAAAACGTTGGTTTAAAGCTTAACATTCAGAAAACTAAGATTACGGCATCTGGTCCCATCACTTCATGGCAAACAGATGGGGAAACTAGAATGACTGACTATTTGGGGGGGCTCCAAAATCGCTGCAGATGGTGATGGCAGGCACGAAGTTAAAAGATACTTATTCCTTGGAAGAAAAGTTATGACCAACCTAGACAGCATATTAAAAAGCAGAGACATTACTTTGCCAGCAAAGGTCCATCTAGTCAAAGCTATGGTTTTTCCAGTAGGCATGTATGGATGTGAGAGCTGGACTATAAAGAAAGCTGAGCTGCAAGGAGATCCAACCATCCTAAAGGAAATCAGTCTTGAATATTCATTGGAAGGACTGATGCTAAAGCTGAAACTCCATAACTCTGGCCACCTGATGTGAAGAACTGACCCATTTGAAATCAAGACCCTGATGCTGGGAAAGAGTGAAGGCAGGAGGAGAAGGGGACGACAGAAGATGAGACGGCTGGATGGCATCACTAATTTGATGGACCTAAGTCTGAGTAAACTCCAGGAGCTGGCGATGAACAGGAAGGCCTGGCATGCTGCAGTCCATGAGGTTGCAAATAGTCGGACACAACTGAGCGACTGAAGTGAACTGATACAAAGCACAGTATCAAATAATACTCATCTGTTTGTCCAAAACTGTACATGTAAGCTTCATTCATCTATAGTTTAACTTTTATTTCAAAAATTAATTTTTAGTTTCAGAAGAAAAATAGAATTAAGTTTAGGAAGAGCAGTGATATTTAGCTGTATTTTTATCAGCTAACAGTTCTATTTTAGGCAGAGGTTTTTTCTGGGAGGGGGCGGTGGGTAAATGGGTAGAATAAAAACTACATTTCAGAATGCCTCATAGGTTTCACAAAAAGCCTATCAACTTTCTGATTAGAAGGTAATTCTCCATATACTGCTTAAACATACTTTTACAATATCTTTTATCTGGCAATCTTTTCAAGGATGTCTGCAAACTTCCTTGGAATCTAATGTCTCCCTCTTAGTCAAAGGGCAGGTTTGTGTTCTAAGACCTACAAAGATAATGTCTTCCTTTTGAACTACTTTGCTGCTGTTCCTGCTAAGTCGCTTCAGTCGTGTCCGACTGTGCGACCCCACAGATGGCAGCCCACCAGGCTCCCCCGTCCCTGGGATTCTCTAGGCAAGAACAGTGGAGTGGGTTGCTATTTCCTTCTCCAGTGCAGGAAAGTGAAAAGCAAAAGTGAAGTTGCTCAGTCGCGTCCAACTCTTAGCGATCCCATGGACTGCAGCCCACCAGGCTCCTCCATCCATGGGATTTTCCAGGCAAGAGTACTGGAGTGGGGTGCCATTGCCTTCTCTGGACTACTTTGCTAGCAGTCCCCTTATCATATTGAGGGGATCATAAATTCAGGGTTCCTCAGCTATGACACAATCACAAATTGCCTGCACAAGACTTAGTGGCACAGGGGAACCAATCTGAGCATGAAGCCCATGCTGCTTGCTGTCCCATGAGTAACAAACTGTTTACATCTATTTGGATTCACTGACTGTTACCTATGAAAGTGTGGGAAGTCAACCTCGCAACTGCCTGCATCTTAAGGGACGTCCTTCCTATGGACTTCACTGAAACCAAATTGAAGATTTTTTAAATAATTTTTTTTAATCACAACACATTTATAATTAGATAGTGATCATCTCATTTAAAGGGCTATTACATGTAATAAGAATATAGAGGTATTTAATATTCTAAAAAACATACATATTTTTCCTGTCAAAAATAATACACATGTGTGCTAATATGTAGAATGCTTACTAGTAGAGGGTGTGGAGTGAAATGAAAGTTGCTCAGTCATGTCTGACTCTTTTGAGATCCCATGGACTATACAGTCCAGAATTCTCCAGAATACTGGTGTGGGTAGCTCTCCTCCAGGGGATCTTCCCAACCCAGGGATCAAACCCAGGTCTCCCGCATTGCAAGCGGATTCTTTACCAGCAGAGCCAGAAGGGAAGCCCAAGAATACTGGAGCAGGTAGCCTATCCCTTTCTCCAGCAAATCTTTCCCAACCAGGAATCGACCTAGGGTCTGCTGCATTGCAGGCAGATTCTTTACCAACTGAGCTATCAGGGAATCCTAACAGAGTGTGTAGAACCCTATTTCAAAATGTACTATAAAATAAAAGGTTAAATTGTGTGTTATTCTGCCCAATTTTAATGTTGTTTAAAAATGCCCTCATTTATCAGCAAATCATATCCACAGAACTTAGCCAGAGGAAAACACATCCTTTTGTGATTGAGAGTTGGAAGTCAGTGTTATTAAACTTAATTGCTCAGAAAGAAAAGACCCTTACCAGGTGAGGTCTAGCAAACCCTCAGTGTGAGTTACTGGGGGATATTTTGCTGTATCTGCTATAACTCTGAAAAGGCATCTGGTTCCCAGCAGACGACAAATTAAACAGGCCATCAACTCTGTCCCCCTTCTCCAACCCTTTCCAATGTTGGAAATGCTGCATTGAATTGATGGTACCAAGACACAAATAATCATTAAAGATACAAAATTCTAAAAACCCTCAAGAAAACAGAAGTAACTGAGTTCCAGAGTAAAGGATGGGACATAGTTTAAAGCAGAGATTTGAATACGCAAATGGAAGAAATATCTTTCTACTTGTAGACATCTTTCCTCCCAACTTTGTCCTGTAAATATCATCGCCAAAGCAGCAAGGCCAGCACTAGCTGAAGGCAGAGTAACAGGAAAGTGCTATTTCCTGGAGCTAACCAACCATCATAGCCCATGAGGCTGATCACAGAGTCACCTCTATACTGCTCTGAGACAGAAGAGGATCAACAGCTGGTCTCTTGGAGTAAAAAAAACACTGAATTCATTATGTAAAAATAAATTTTATTAAACAAACTCTGACTAGAATGATCAAGAGAAAACAAGACATAAAAAGGAACACAAGATTTTTTAAAGGATTTGGAAAAGATGATGATAGGAACGATGTAATTTTTACATTTCTCTGAATCCCTTCATGAAAAGCAATGTGACTAGATAGCAAAATCAAATTCCATGGCCATTTACAACAAAACAAGGTAGCAAAGTATCTTCATGAGCCCCACAACATATTAATAAGTGGGAGAAGATAAACCACCAACATCCGTAAGATCTGTAATTGGTAACAGTGAGGAAGCAACAGGACATCTGATAGGCCTGAAAAAGGAGACCTCAAAATGGCCCCCAATTACTCAGTGCAAAGTGGGGAGGTCAATTGAAGAGCAGCTGCTGACCTGGAAGGGTATGTCCACTCCAAAAGCCTGTGAGTACACAGGCCCACACATTTAAAAGGTCAATTTCACATAAGTTGTATATACAGAAAAAATGGTAAGTTTTATTACTTAACAGTATATACAGTTAGGCAATGAGAGAAAATCTACATAAGGAAGTAATACCAGGAATTGAAACATGAAACTTCCAAAATCTGAGGGTGTTAAGACAGCTGGTGCATAAGGTTTTATAAAGCATTTGACATAATAATTTGATATTATAATTTTTAAATAAAAAAATGATAAAAATGTCTCACGTGCTTTCATGGTTTCTTGGAAAGAGCAAAAGGAAGGGGTCCTCTTGGAAAAACCTTTTTCCCAATTAAGAATCTATGATCAATAATTAGTTGAATATAAGGGTAAGAACTGACAATATACAACAGTTCCTTATCCATCATTCCATGTTTTTACCATTATATCATCTATAGCAATTCCACACTCCAAGATCGGTAGCAATTTACAATATCCTGGAGGCCTAGGTATAAACAGAGGCCACAATGCAGTGAAAATCACATTTGCCTAGTATCAAATCTGACTTTTTTGCTCTTCATCTTTCATACTTTATGCTTTTTGGTTGCAATATTATGAATTCATGGATTCACAAACATCTTAAGACATATCTCTTAGCATCAAATTCATGGATTCACAAACATCTTAAGACATATCTCTTAGCATCAAATTCATGGATTCACAAACATCTTAAGACATATCTCTTAGCATCAAGGGTCTCTTATACCAGTAATCTCTGCAAATTCTTGATGCAAATGTAGTAACACATATAGGGAGTTATTTTATACCTAAAACTGTCTCTATTTTCATTAACACAATCCCAGAAAAGAAATATTACTCTAGGATAAAAGCAACATATTCCAACAGATACTCAAATCTACAGAAAGTTCCTTTACTGTACATTTACAAAAGGTTCACTGAAAAAAGATGTGACAGACTGCTTGACTCCTTAAAAATAATTTTTAAGTGTCAGACATAATAGATAATATCATTTTGTTTCCTAACACCCCAATCAATACACTTTATTGCAAAATTAACTTTCTTTGTATGATGCTGTTGCTAAATCACTTTAGTCGTGTCCAATTCTGTGTGACCCCATAGACAGCAGCCCACCGGGCTCTTCTGTCCCTGTTAACACAATCCCAGAAAAGAAATATTACTCTAGGATAAAAGCAACATATTCCAACAGATACTCAAATCTACAGAAAGTTCCTTTACTGTACATTTACAAAAGGTTCACTGAAAAAAGATGTGACAGACTGCTTGACTCCTTAAAAATAATTTTTAAGTGTCAGACATAATAGATAATATCATTTTGTTTCCTAACACCCCAATCAATACACTTTATTGCAAAATTAACTTTCTTTGTATGATGCTGTTGCTAAGTCACTTTAGTCGTGTCCAATTCTGTGTGACCCCATAGACAGCAGCCCACCGGGCTCTTCTGTCCCTGGGAGTCTCCAGGCAAGAATACTGGAGTGGACTGCCATTTCCTTCTCCAATGCATGCACGCATGCTAAATTGCTTCAGCCGTGTCCGACTCTGTGCGATGCTATGGACAGCAGCCCACCAGGCTCCTCTGTCCACAGGATTCTCTAGGCAAGAATAATGGAGTGGGATGCTATTTCCTTTCTTTCCTTCTCTTTGTATGATGAATGTTGAACAAATTCATATTTATCCACATTCAAGTAGGAACCGCTTTAACAGTTGTACCACAAAAGTAAATGCAAGTAAAATAGTTATGCATCACAAGAATAAAATTCATTATCGCATACTCAATTGGCCTCTTAAATCACTTTTTTCTAGACTCAATCTCAGTTCTCTATTACTCCAATTAACTGTTTTGAGAAAGAGTCTGCTTTTTTCTTAAAGCTCAAGACTAACAGAAATTCACTGTAGCTTAAAGTAGTACTTGTAGAAGATTAACGTTAGCCTCTTGATCCTTTCTAATTTTGCAAAAACTAAAATACTTTAGAATGATGCAGAAAAAAATTTAATTTACTTACTAATTTATTCTGTAATTTGTTTAGTTCACTAACTTTCCAAATCTTAAACACAAATGCAAAGCCAATTCCTTACTTACTAGAGAGTATACAACATTTGTTTTCATTTACAATAACTGCCTTCCTAATTCAGCTTTTAGACCACAGAAATTACATTTCAATTTTAGCTTGAGCCTGTTATAAAAATTATTTAATTGAAATTCAAAATTATCATAACTACTAAGTCCAAGACTCACCTTTTCAAAAATTATTTCAGGTCATTGACTGAATCTGGTAAGAATTTCTTATAGTTTATTTATCTGGCTATCACAGAATAGAATTATTGTTTTTACTATGCTCTTATTTTTGCAACGTTCTTTGCTGAAATCTAACATTATTATCTTATATTGTCATGTGCTTCTCTGTGATAACGTATTGTTAAATTTTACCGTGAGAAAGGAATGATAAGATTCAAAATTCACCAGAACTTTCAGGAAGAAAGAGTAAATTACAAATTATAAAGGAAATAAGTTACTAGAGATACAAAAACAACTTTCACAGTATGGTCTGAGTACAAAACCATCTGATTCTAAGTATTTTCACAAAGTCATCATTCTGTTAACTTTTAAAAAAACTTCCAAGACATTTAAATAGGTACACATACTCTAATTACTGTGTAATGAATGTATACACCTATACTTTAAAATGGTTTTCTGTAACAGCACTTTTTTGTTATTAGACTCTTCATTAACAATAAATTCCCTATGAACATCCCATTTCTTATGCTTATTAATTTTAGGATTTTACTACTGCATACTGATAATAATGTCAGGGGACACTATTAGAGCACAACACTAAGACTTCAATCTGTTTTTGACAAAGATGTAGTATTCAAAACACATGAACGACTCTTACAGTTCAACAACAGACAAACCACTTTTAAAGGGGGAAGTCAAAGAAGATATATAACCAATAAGCACTTGAAACTATGCTCCATATCATTAGGTAAATGCAAATCAAAACCATAATGAAAAACCACTTCACATCTACTGAACACCTATAATCAAGAATATAGCTAGAAAACAGTGTTGACAAAGAGGTGAAGAAATTGGAAACCTCACACATTGCTTGTGGGAATGTAAAATAGCACAGCTGCCATGGAAAACAGTCTGGCAGTTCCTCAAAATAGTAAATAGTAAAAAAAAAAGTTCTCTTAATCATATACCCAAAACAAATAAAAAGATACTCACATAAAAACTCACACATACACATTCATAGTAACATTACTGATAATAGCCAAAAAAACAGAAACAACTCAAATGTCCATCAACTGATGCATGAATAAACAAAATTTGTTTCAGCCAAACAATGGAATATTATTCAGCCATAAAAAGGCATAAAGTACTTGTAATACAAAAATCCTGAGGTTAAATAAACCAGATACAAAAGGCCATGTGTTGTTTAGTTTCACTTACAAAAAAATGTCCAAAATAGATAAATCTTATTTCTACAAGAGATAGATTAGTGGTTGCCAAAAGGATAGAATGAGAAATGCATGGGGTTCTTTCAGGAAACAAAAATGTTCTGAAATTATATAGTGGTTATACAATTTATACAATTCTATGAGTATATGAAAAAGCACTGAATTACACAGTTGAAAAAAATGACTTGTACACTGAAAATTACAAGCACTTTTGAAACAAATTAAGAAGATCTGAATAAACAGAAAAATATCCTATGCTTATGGATTAGAAGAATTCTGTTTAACATGACAATAATCTCCAATTTGATATATAAATGGGTAACAAGCACATGGAAAACTGTTCAACATCACTAGACATCAGAACAATGCATATCAAAACCACAATGAGGGGCTTCCTTGGTGGTCTAGTAGTTAAGAATCTGCCACCAATGCAGGGGACACAGTTTGATTGCTGGTCTGGGAAGATCCCACATGCCACAAGGCAACTAAGCCCATGTGCCACAACTACTGAAGCCTGAGTACCCTAGAATCCATCCTCTGCCACAGGAGAAGCCACTGAGATAAGCCATGTGTGCTACTGAAGAGCAGTTCCTGCTCAACACAACTAGGAGAGCCTGTGTGCAGCCAACGAAGACCTAGCACAGCCCAAAATAATTTTTAAATTTAACTGAATTTTTTTACTTTACAATACTGTTGGTTTTGCCATACATTGACTTTTTTTTTTTTAAAGAAAGAGATTACTTTAAAAAAAAGCACAGTTGCTTTAGAAAACAATCTTCAAATGCAAGCATAGAGCTACCATGCTGCTGCTGTTGCTAAGTCGCTTCAGTCGTGTCCGACTGTGTGTGACCCCATAGACGGCAGCCTATCAGGCTCCTCCATCCATGGGATTTTCCAGGCAAGAGTACTGGAGTGGGGTGCCACTGCCTTCTCCGAGAGCTACCATAAGACCCACCAATTCCACTTGAACAAGTTTTATATTTTTGATGCTATTTGTATCTAGACTACATCAATTCTCAAATACACAACATTTCCAGGACTAGGGGAGGGATAGGGAAGAGAGTACAGGAGCTGATGGCCTATTTAATTTGTCATCTTAAGAGTCAGATGCTTTTTCAGAGTTAAAGCATATATATTCAAATATTGCCCGTTATACACACTGAGGGTTTAGCTGGTAAGGGTCTTTTCTTTCTAAGCAAAGAAATTTAATAACACTCACTCCCACTCCCAGCCTCCAATTACAAAAGACTATGTCTTCTTCTGGTTAAGTTCTATGGATATAAATCAGTAACATCTAGGAAAACTGAAAATAGATGCCCCCATAAAACTTGTACATGAATGTTCAAAGTAGCATAATTTAAAAAACCTTAAAAATGAAAACAATCTAAATTCAATCAACTGATGAATGGATGAGTAAAAGGTGATAACTTATATAATGGAATATTATTTAGCTATAAAAATGAAGTACTATTATATACTACAACATTTATGAATCTTTGAGAACATGCTAAGCAGAGGCCATGCACAGAAGGCCTTGACATTATATGAAATGTCAAGAATAGGCAAATCCTTAGAGACAAAAAGTAGATTAGTGATTGCTAGGAGCTAGAGAGAAAGGAAATAGGAATGACTGTTAATGGGCATGGGGTTTCTTTCTGAAGTGACAAAACTGTTCTGGAATTAGATAGTTGTGATGACTGTACAAATCTATGAATAGCATACTAAGAGTCACTTATTATACTACTGTACACTTGTAAAAGGGTGAATTATATTGCAACTTAAAAAACACATGTTTTAAAAATTAGTTACATCAATTACCTAAAAAATAGTATGTAACATTTCTTTTCTATAATCTACTAAAAACATACTCTCCTTTATACAAAACTAATGTGCTAGAATAAGAATACTAAAAGAAAACCATTAATGCAATTAAAACCAATCTCATAGTAAATTATTAAAAGTTGTTTTTAAGACTTTCTTTCACTAGTCTTACCTATTTTCAAATCAGCAACTAGACTTTCTTTTGTAAGAGTCAGTAATTCTCTTCCATCAATGTTATTCATTTTGAAAATATCAACGAGGTCTTCTAAACCTTCGGCACAAAGCCAGTTTGAGACATCATCCTCTGACCAATTTTCAATAAATTGTTTTGGTTGATCTGGGATCTTTGCTTAAAAAGAACATTCATAAACAAAAAGGTAAGTGAAATAATACACAAAAGTATATCCTTTATAAAGATTCTCCTGCGTGTTTGCTAAATGGCTTCAGTCATGTCTAACTCTTTGTGACCCTATAGACTGTAACCCTCCAGGCTCCTCTGTCTGAGGGACTCTCTGGGCAAGAATACTGGACTGGGTTGCCATGCCCTCCTCCAGGGGACTTTCCAGACCCACGGATTGAACCCATATCTCCTTAAGTCTCCTGTATTGGCAGGTGGGTTCTTTACCCCAGCACCACCTGGGAAGCCCAACATAAAGATTCTCACTTTGTACTAAAAAGTAAACAAAATATTCTTGAATCTGTGTTTTCTACTTTAAAATCTTAAAAAACAATTTTTTTAAATCAAACACTACATATAATTAAAGCATTATTTAATTAAATGCTACTCTTTTGGAGCTTTTTTCACTCCAGAAAAAGTTTATCATTATATAAAACTGGCATCAGCATACAGAAGTATTATATTTAATCTGTCAACTGCATATCAGCACCACTAGTTAGCTAATTTTGACAGTGATAAAAATAAAACTCCTAAATTATGTCAATGCTGCTTAATGAAACTAAAAATGAAACCACTGGGATAAAACAATCCTTTCTACTTTGGGTTATATTTATTAATTATTTATAATTAGGCTATATTTATTAATATCTGAAAAATCAGTACAGAGTATAAAGAGCTTACAAAACTAGGGGAGGTGTGATATAACTGAGTGTGCACCTAAAAGCCTTTACCAACAGTTCTAACATAGATGACTGGGTCAACTTTAACACTGGGTTCTCTAAAATTACTTTTAAGTTACATTAACTTTGGATATATGCTTTATATTAAAAAAAGCAACATGAATAATTTGTCAAAAAATTACTGAATTTCTGATTTTAATATGAATGGTGGTGGTCTTGTTAAACATGACATCCTTACCAACCTTGGCAAAGTGTTTCCGTGTCAAATTGCCAGATGTTCACTGTTTTGTCCATTGAACCAGTAGCAAGTAAAAGGATATTGGGTGCAAAGGCACAAGTTGTGACATACCTAGTTAATAAAAACAACTATTATATATCCCTAGACCAATTTTTAAATTACATTAATACAAAGCAAGGTTAAGCTCAGACCTGGTGTGCTGAGTCAGGGTGTGAAGTATATTCTCAGTATTCTGAAAAAATAACAGAACAAACAGCTTTATATTTACTCAGGCAAGAGTAAAGTTACTAACAAAGACTTGCTTGACCTGAATGGTTCATATATTCTATGTATTCCAATACTATTGAGTCATTTTTATAAGCTGAAATTTATCCAATGAATAGACAATAGCATTTATAACTAATAATATCATCAAGTACTTATTTTATTCTTTCTCAATTATTACTATTGCTGTCTGCTAAAAATTTCAGATTAATGTTGTCCTGGCTGATTTGTCTTAACTAACAGTAACTATGAAATAATTTGTATTTTTGTTATGGCATTTGACCTGTACCCACTGTAGACCAATGAGTAGAAATTAATCACTTCAATTCTGAGTGCACTTAGCTGGCCATCCAGTATCTAGATGTATTTAACTGAGACTCATATACATATTTTATGGAGGAAATTTAATGTTTTAGCTGTTTCTATGAAACTTTTCATGAAAACTTTCTGAGAAATAGTAAGGATCTACTTCACCTCATCTGAGTACTCTTTCCCATTTCCTGCCAGAACTCTCAGTGACTGGAACTTCCACGAGCAGGAGTAGCTTATTAGCTTCCTTACCTGCCACACACTCACTTTGATGATTCATAGCTCTATTTCCTTTGCTGGCATAGCTACAACCTAAATTCGACCACTGTAAGGGTCCACTCAACACTGATTTCTCTGAGAATATTTTCACAGTATATTAAACATTCATTTTCTTCCACCTGGTCTTTAGTCACATGCATCTAACAAAAAGTCCCATTTCTCCAAATCCATTATAATCTACTCTTCCTTATACTAGTCTCTAAACCCAGCTGAAACTCTAAAGCAGTGGGTCACTTTCAGCTATGCCCTACCAACACCCTCCAAAATATAGTAACAAAATATTAGAAATGATACCTAGAAGTTAGTCTTACCCTCCAGTAAATAATCTTTTGTTGTTATGAAATCCTGGTGTAAGAGATTAAGAATAACTGATTTAAAGTTATTTTTTGGATACTGGTGCTCTTTAAATTTTTTTAAAAATCAGATTAAATATATGCCTATCTTAAAACCACTATTGAAATATTTCAGGGCTTGATCCAGAACCAATACCTCACTTACATAACTATTTTAGCATTTCTGAAATGCACATATTATCTTTTTAGGCACCCTAAACAAAAAATATATATACACATTTTCCTTATCCTGC